>VYZT01021173.1:104361-206034 GCA_013400735.1 Pomatostomus ruficeps
CGCCCGCTGGGGGGGGGGAGGCGGGGCCGCCGCCCTCCCCTGAGGGGCGCAGCGCTCTCCTCTCCCTCCCCTCAGGCGTTCGGTGCGTAAAGTTCCTGGGTTTTAACGCCGTAAATCCGCGTTTTCCCCTCTCCAGGAGCGGCCCAGCCCAGCGTGGGTGCGGGACCTGCGCGTTTTCCACGCGTTTTCCACGCGTTTAAATCCATCGAACCAAAGGGTTCGGCACCAATCCGGGTATCCCCGCTATGTGGCGAGCCCGAGGGTGTGGAGAGCGGGAGCCCTGCTCTGCCAGGCTGCTGGGAACCAGCAATCCAGAGCCGCCGAGAAACCCGAAATCGACCCAAATGTAGGAAAATAACTTGCGGAAACTTGTTTTCTTGGGGAGCAACTCTGCTGCTCTGTTCGGGATGCCGCCTCTCCCAGTAAACATGCTTCTCAAAGATAAATAACGTGAAGAAAAGGCCAGACATGCTCCGAAAAGGCAAATGCAATGTGTTTTCATCCTCCTGGGTGTAATTAGTTTCATACAGCATTTGCCATTCAAATCCAAAACACTGGAATGCCACATCGTTACCAGCCGGTTCCAGCCCTGCTGCCGGATCCAGTCTCCTTACAGAGGACACAATAAAAGCTATAAATATACATTCCTCCTTCATTAATCATATGAAGTGTACCCTGATATTTTTTTCCATCGCAGCTTGTTACACACTAAATTATATTTTTACAATGCACACGGTGTCCTTGCTCATTTTATTATTGACTAATTGAACCGTCTCTTTCAGGACATAAATTACACGGGACCAGGGCTGGAGGTAACGGGGAGGGAACTGAGCCCCTGGGGCACCGCAGGACATGAAACATGGGTACATCCCCCACAAAACCTGTTGCAAAATGTTTTAAAAATAATTTTAAATCATTTGTTCCAAAAAAAATCAGGCTTTTACAGTGGTTGTGAGACTCCCACTAAGGAAAGTTTCCCTTGATAACCTCGGTGTGTGTGGCAAGGGTGTCCCTCTTGTTGCAGGCAGCTCTATATTCCCGTGAAATTCTCCCTGATCCAGCGGGATTTGCAGATTTGTTTATGGAGAGGGTTTTCTGCGAGGCCGGCGCTGGCAGAGCATGCGGTGCCCCAAACGCAGGTGTGGATTTTGCCATGAGGGGATGCAGGGATGCGCACGGCGAATCAAACGCTGACGTGACTGCAAAGCGCCGGCTCGTACAGGTGTCTGAGGCGTCTCTCCTTGTGAAACTCCCTTCGTTATTTTATGTTTCTGTCAGGAAACAGGGGGTTTGGCCACTAAAAATATCCCGGGGCATTTTCACAATGGAATAATTACCTCCTCAGAAGGATGTTTGGGTTTCTCCAGCTTACCCTTGCCGAGTTACGCTGCTATCTGATATGCCACAAGGATTACCAGCAACCAGCTGCAATTTATCCCGAAAATGGAAGCGGTGATTAAAAGGCTGGACTGGTACTGTAACTCCTATTAAAGCTGGTTAGCAATTCCCATCATAAAATCCTGCCCTCAGTCGCGTTTAATAGGGCAAGACTAACCACCGTGCTGAAATTTAAGCATCTCAGGTTCATACCTTGGGTTAAATTATAAACATTTCTCCTTTTGTTCCTTCTGTCAGGGATTTTCTAGTCTGAAAATGAGAATTGTCACTTTGTCAGAGGTGTTCCCTCAAACCCCACCATGAAAACCCTCCCGAAAGTCCTGCTGGTGCTCAGCAGGCTCTTCCTGGCGCTGCTGCTCCCCAGGAACCCCATCCTCATCACAGCCCAGGGCTGTGGGATCAGAGCTGGACCTGCAGCTCCAGTTCCTGGCTGCTCTGGACCGTGCCATGTCTGCAGGTAGGAAGGGCAAACCTGTCCTTCCAGTCCTCTTGGGAAACACGGAGCAGGAAACTCCTTGAAAAACACACGGTGGGGACGGGAGCTGGGTCTGGGACAGTAAGTTGGCAGGCACAGAGGCTCTGGAGAGAGACGGGTTCTCCAGGGTGGTGGAAGGGAATGAGGAGCCAGAAGGAAAAACAGGTCTGCCTGGAGGGAGGGATAAAGCAAAGCTCGTAAGGAGGAGTCTGGAAGCCAGGCTGCTGGGAGAAGATTTAAACCAGAGTGGGAATGGGAGAAGTTGCCGGGAGGAGGACATGCAGAGGACTGGGAGCTGTCCCCGTGGTCTGGTCAAGGGCTGAGGGAGAGCGTGCTGGGCACAAGGGAGCAGATGGAAGGGCTGGAGCGGGGCAAGGGAGGAGAACCCCGGGGCTGGTGTGGGATGCTGCAGGGCCTGTGGGAAGAGGGAATTCACTAGAGACCGTGATGCAGGCACAGGAATGATGGAATCTGGGGGAGGGAGGCAGAGCAGAAAGGTGAGGATTTAGGAATGGGAATGAAGACCACCTGGAAAACAGTCAGCAGCAGGTCCCTGAAATACTCTGAGAATGAACCTCATCCCCTTGGCACACTGGAGCTTGTGCCAACCGTGACATCCCCCACAGAGGGAAATTTCCACCTTGCTGATGGGTTATCAATCGATGTCAACCCAGGACCACACTGCTGGGGTTATCTCTGCATGGGAAAGAAGTACACATTCAATAAAACACCCGTGCTCAGGCTGCACAGTAACACTCCCCACTTACCAAACACCGGAGTAAAGGTGGCCAGCGCAGAAGGATAAGCCTGGCTCAGACACTGAACCGAGGCCAGGGGACCCAGGCAAGCGCTCAACAACTTCCACCTCATTCAGTGTAAAAATCAGATGTGGGTATTTTATGCACCCTGTGAGGAGCCACGGGGCGAGCGAGCGCAGCGCTGCGGGTGGGGCGGGTGACTGCTGCTCCCAGAAAGGATTTTTAGCCTCGGGAATCTGTGGGATGCCAAGCACAGTCCCTAAACAGAGCCTGCCCAGCGCTGCGCTAATTGTGCAGTCAGCACTGCCCAGGTGCCTGGCCTGACATTTTGAAGCCTGACTTGCAAGAATGAAGAGCTCTCGCAGATAAACCTGCAATAACTGAGAATTTATACAACTTCTAACTCAATTAGATGCTTGGCCATG
Source organism: Pomatostomus ruficeps (assembly GCA_013400735.1). Lineage (NCBI taxonomy): Eukaryota > Metazoa > Chordata > Aves > Passeriformes > Timaliidae > Pomatostomus > Pomatostomus ruficeps. The sequence continues at coordinate 107,418 of VYZT01021173.1, forward strand.
TTCTATTTTCTGACAAAATCAGGCCATTGAGTATTTCTAATTGGATCTCTGAAATGAAAAGATATTTTTTACTATTCTGCCTGTACATCCAAGTTTCTCATCTGTAAAATAAGAGAAACACCAGTTCCCGCTCCAGTGTTGAGAAAATGAATTAGAGTTGGTGAGGCACTTGGATACCATAGTGATGAGTCCCATGGAAAAGCTCAGGAGGAAATGAATAAATCTGTCTTCAGAACAATATTTGAATAGTCTGCTGTAAATAAAGCACGGGCCACACAGTGAACAGCGAGGAGAAAATAAAATTATTACTTAGTGAGTACAGTCTATTCTGTACAATGAGTGAGGCCAGGAACCTGTTGAAAGAACAGCGTGTGATCTAATTACAATTAAATACTGTATCATAATGCAAATGCATGGAAGGGACAAATTACAGCTGCACAGGCCACCATAATGTTGGTATTTCTAAACTTTTAGACTCTTGAATTTAAAAAAACCCCACCACTGTTAGGTGCAAAGGTATAATACACATGTATAAATGATTTCCTCACCCTTTAATAGCGGGAGACAAATATATTTACCTCCTCTACCTCAGCCACTTAAGTGGAAAAAGTGTTTTTCTCTTCTTGGAGATATCTCAGCCTTACAGCCGAGATTTAATGCTGTCATTCACACACCGACGTACAGATTTACATCCCGAATTTACCTTCTCTGGGAGTCTGTGCGTGATCGTCAGAGACAGACTGTTCTCCGGAGAGGGATCCAGAGCAGAACCTTCATTTCAGTGATTAAAATTTTGTGTTTTGCTTGGAGTGCTTCCCTTTCCAAACCAGCCCCCCGGTTTTGGTGCAGAGGCAAGGTTATGGAACAACAACTCCCCTGATCTTTGCGACTCCTCAGTCCCGCGGCTACGCTGAGCTTTCCCGACTCCTGCTGAGACTTGGAGCCGCTTCAGAGCGGCTGTAAATTGCACTGGGTTATCTGTCGCCCACAAGAAGGGCGATGGAATTAGGATTCCACTGCTCAGTGCCACTCTGCTCGTGCCTATTTTTCTCATCGTGATTTCTCTATTGCTTAGCAGGATGTGAGGTGACACTGAATCGTTACACCAATTTATTGTTATCCGGAGAGTTTTCCATTCCCGGGCATCCTCTGGCAGCTGGTTAAGGCAATTTGGGATAAGAGGGGGCTGCAGCACAAATGAAGACGTGGCTCATTAAGTTTAAGACTTAGAGCTATGAGATACCTTCAGTTTAACCTGCTGTGCTGCCTCCCTCGTGTGAGGCATCGGCTCCATCCACGGACAACTTCTGGCAGCATCACCTGTCCGATTATTCCCCAACTCCATCCTGATTCCAGCCCCGGCGCCCAGCAAGGTGTGCTGTCTTTCATCCTTCAGTAGGGGCTAATTGTTTTTTTCATTCATTTTTCACATTTATTGGTCACAGGTGTGGTTTTGCAAACCGCTCTGAGGTTAAAAGTCATCCTCTGGACTTGGCCGAGCAAATTCTAGGTTAGCAGGTCGTGTGCCAGAAACCCTCCAACCCCAGCACACACTTCTGTCATTCCGATGTCAGCAGCGGTTCCGGCTCCTCACTGGAGGCAGGGAGGGTCAGAAATGGAAACAAACCTTCCAGTCACTGAGGGGAGTTCCCTGGGAGTTTGAGAGGAAGGTGGAGCTCCCCGAGTCCCAGGCTGAGGAGTCTGAAACACAAGCAGGGCGATTGGTGTAAAATGCCATTTTAGAGGCTTCCCTTGCTGAGCGAGGCACCTGCTGAGGTCTAATCCAATGTTTGTTTTTTTAGGGTTTTCGGAGGTAGATGGAGGGAACTTAGAATCCAAAATGCAGGGTTTACCGGAATCCAATCCACAGTTTAAAAGGCAAGGGTAAGGCATTTGTTATCAGGAAGTGAATAATGATGTGGGATGTGGCCCTTTGGGCATCCAGAAGGAGAGAAATGCAGGGGAAACCCTGATGTTACCGCAGGCAACGGGGTTTTTGCCATCCATGTCAGCAGAGTGAGTGTCACCTCTGGAAGCCTGTCATGGGTGCCACAGGCGCTCTCAGCGTTCTCAGTGACTGTGTTCTCCTGTTTTGGTGGTTGTCACCAGTCCTTGTTCTCAGATGAGATCATTACTGGGGACACACTGACAGCTGAGTCGCCATTCTTCCTCCCCACTGTCCATGCCCTCACTGTCCCAGTGTCCCACTTCTCCCTGAGCTACCACAACTCAGTTTTGGACTGAAAGACTCTCTGCACACCCAGCGAGAGAGGAGACAGATGGTCCATGCCCTCTCATGTGAACAGGATCAGTCTCCTCTGCATCTTAAAAACCACATAAACCAGGCGAGGATTCCAGGTGGTGTTTATCCCAAAGCATTTCCAACAATCCCACAAGAATGTTAATTACTGACACCAACAATCTTGTTCTCATTCACATAATGGGAGTGCCTAAAGGTCTTACCTGAGGTTGGGTCCTGTTGTGTTAGACACCGTAGGATCGCACAGGGAAAGCACGGAGGGGTTTTAGTCCAGGTTATCCTGACAGGAAATCGGAAAGCAGAGCCACGGAGAGGTGTTGGAGGCAGAGCAGCAGGGCCACCCTTCACATCTCCGGAGTGCCAGTGTTTCAGTGCTCTGTAAACCCCAGCACGTTTTCTCCTGTGCCAGGGGAAGTGAGACTGCAGCAGTCTGAGGGAACTCGAAGTGAGAGGAAAACCGTGGAGAGGAGAAAGGAGAGGAACAAAAGGGAAAGAATTGCTGCTTAGCACATAGAAACACTCGTTTGTCTCTGGGACTGGGAAATCAAAGAAACAACCTTAGACTGACAGCAGAGGATGCCTGGAAAACGCACAGCCCATGGCTCGCAGGGATCCCTGCACACCTTACAAACCTCACCCCTGCCCGTGGCAGGAACAGCAGCAGCACAGCCCGGCCCTTTCCGTGCGCTACCCGAAAGGCTCAGCTGAGGTGTTGGGTCACAGGGCTGGAATCCCATGTGTTGGGGGACTGCTGGAAATGGACAGAAAAGGCCGTGTTACCTGTGAGAGATACAAACAGATCAGCCAGAGTTGGATGAGCAAGTCCACACATAAAACTTGAGATGAGATAGACTTGACTTCTTGTTGTTGTCAACACCTACAACCCCCACAGGTGCCCTTCCTTTCGGTCTGTATGTCAGACTGTGATTTTAGGTGTTTAAAACTGAATATACAGAAACAATGATGCCAGGAGTCATTGCCTGGGCACAGTGGCTGAAGCGTCCCTCTGCTTTAAACAGCAGGAACACACAGAGTGCTATTAGAACCTTGGGATGTGAACAGTAATGACCAAAATTACCTCAGTCCGCTAATTCAACAATTCAAAACCAGTCATTGCTGTGATGGGGTGAAGACAGGGACAGCGAGCCACAGAAACAGGAAGGAATAAAGACATTGGACAATGGGTTGGGACAGGGACAGAGTCCTGTTTGCTGTAATGATCTTGTTCATGCTGTCTCAGACAGAGTTTTGGCTTTGCTTCCTCCAACTCAAACCTCATCACCCTTTCCAGCGCTGTGAAGGAATTTCCTATCAATATAATGGATTTTTCATGGAGGAAATATTGAACTCCTTCATTTTTACCGTGTCATCTGACAAAGGGACGAGCTCGAACCATTGTAAAATTAAACTGTTCAGAACAAGACCTGGTTTACAAAGAGCTTCCATTCCCCAGGCTCGTAGGGTGCCACTGAAGGATGCCCAGAGTCCTGGCGGGTTTCTTTTGCCACAGGGTCTGTGCACTGTGATCGTGGTGCTTCCCAGAGCACCTTCCTGCCAGGAAAGGTTGTGCTGCAGCACCTGGGAATGCTGCAAGAGTCTGGACATGGCCTTGGTGATGTAGCAGAGGAGAGCACGGAGGTCTCTTCCCAGGGAGCAATAACAGGGGTACAGCCCTGATTTGCCAAGGACAGAAACAAGCATCTGTTGCCAGCAGTTCCTGGTTTAAAAGCAGAGTTACGCCTGGACTCGTTCCGCATAAATGTTATTTTTAAGTAATTTCTAACCTCTTGCAATTTTTAAGCATCTGTAAAACCAGGGTAAATTAGCCAACATTCCTTCCTAGTGTTACCAGTGCAACCTCTTACCCCCTTCAGCACAGCCTGACTCTTTCTCAGCTGCAGGACTGAGCCATGTGGGGACACAAGGACGGTTTAAAAAGCAAAGAACACTCCTTGTGCCAAGGAGTGGTGCTGCACTGAGAGCTCTGGCAGGAAAATGTGGGCAGCCTTCGGACAGGTGAAGAGTCTGACTCCTCAAGCTCCAATCTGACACTTCTCACAGACATTGGGGGTTTTTTGGAGGGGGGGATGTTTGGTTGGTTTTGAGTTTTTTGTTGCTTAAACATCCCTCCAGGGCAACAGTTGTGCATAAACACCGCTGTTCTCCCACCTTTCCACGTTCATCCCAGGGGATCAGTGATCAAAGCCCAGGGAGCAAAGGGGGGCTCTGACGGGATGCGGAATGTGGGTGATGGAGCCGTGAGCCCTCGGATCTCCCTGGCAGGTCAGGATCGCTGGGGCTGCTGTCACACGGGGGTTTTAGCACCGGTGTTATTCCCCCAGCACCCGAATGGCAGCTTTAAAATCAAATTACACGAGTGCCACAGGCTGCAGCCCCCGGCTGAGCCCCGCAGTCAGAGGAACTGAAACAACAAATATGCCTGGATAGCAGTTCCCTAAGAAATGTCATCCTCACGCTGCTCCGCTCTTCCTCCTAACGGAACCTGACGGGACTTATCGACTGCCCGCTGTTCTGCAGCTGCATCGGAAGTTATTGATTCTGAGAAATATGAAATGCGTCTCAGAGAGGTCACGATGTGACTCTGCCTCCAAGGGAGACGCAAAGGTGTTCAGAGCTACTGCACGGAGCAGCGGGAGCAGCGGGAAACCAGGGCTGGGAGTTCAGGGATGGGTGGCGTTTGAACACCCCTGCCCCAGGAGGAGGAGAAGGTGACAATCCCGGCTCCTCGTGACCAGGAGCCACCACACTGTCAATGCTGCCCGGGCTGTGGCTCCACCCGCTTCCCTCTCCAAACATTTATAGGGATGCTCTCGGAAGGACCAAGAGTTGAAATGCGTTTCCTCCTCCTCCTCCTGTAGTGGAAAGGAGGTGCTGGCAGGGGAATCTGGGAGGAAAATGCCCTTGTGCTGTACAGGCAGTGGACATTTTGTGCACAAGCAGGGTGCCTTCACATTCCCAAAGGAATTTAGCTGAAAAGCATCACTGCCAAAAACTGGAGAGAATGTAGATGGTTGGAACAAACCTGCATTGCTAAAAGTGGGGAATTGGTAGAGAAAAATGCTCAGGCTATCAGAAGTTGTTATCAGAAGTGCCCTTCGCTTCTGAAAGCACAGGAGTGTAGGTATTCAACAAAAATCAATTTCTCAGGACTCTCCTTCCATGACCAAAAGCCTTTGGTGAGGGCTGAGAAGAAATTGAGGTTTATGTCTGTATCGTGGACATTTAGATTCCACGAAGCAAAGCAATGGTATTTCTCAGCCCTGAGCGCTCTGAGGCAGGTAACAAATAACAGAGATTTGACAGAGGGAGAGAAGCTCTCTCACAAATCTCCTGTTTTCCCAGTCCCGAAGGGCTGCATCTGCCTCCGACCCCTCTCTCAGGCTGCTGCTCGCTGCAGGGTCTGTTGGGTTTGTGTTCTCAGACGCGAGTCCAGCGTTTTCCTGCTGCCCTCCAGCAATCAGGGGCACTCAGCTGCTCCTTCTGGGGTGTCACCGCGGTGTCCCCCTCTCCCGACGCTGCCAGGACATTCCGGGAAGCACTGCCCTGGGAGAAGACAGCGCAGGGGACCACAAGGAATAGTATGACTGACTTTTTTATGTTTACTGCTGCTACTGCTGTTAACGCGTATTTTTACTAAGGAGCAGAGTGCCTGAATTTTGCTCAGCTTAAAAAGCAAGCTGTAAAAACGTACCAGCGAAAGACATCAGGAAAAAAACTTCAACACCAGTCCTGTTCTCTTACTCTTTTTTTTTTAAGTTCTGCATCCAATTTCAGCCAAATGCAGCAGTGCCTGGGGTGTGGTGCCTCCAGAAGGCTCCCAAAGCAGCACCTGCTGTGCACAGGCTCCTGCTGTGGGAAGGGAGCAGCGGGAACTAAGACACGAGAGTGGGTACCTCACTGTAAGCAGCTTCCACACCAGGAGGAAGAACCTGCTCTTGTTGCTGGCTACAGGTGGCTCTGACACACGAAATGTTTCCCTAATTCTCAGTCGAGACAAGTGAATGAGGCCTGTCCCGTTAGAAGTGACCAATATCTTGCGCTTCACCTCAAACTGACACCAGAAGGGTAGGTTTAGATGGGATATTGGGAAGGAATTCTTGGCTGTGATTGGTGCTGAAGCCCTGGCACAGGGTGCCCAGAGAAGCTGTGGCTGCCCCTGGATCCCCAAAGTGCCCAAGGCCAGGCTGGATGGGGCTTTGAGCACCCTGGGACAGTAGAAGGTGTCCCTGCTCATGCCAGGAGGAGGAACAAGGTGGCCTTTAAGGTCCCTTCCAACCTAAACCCTTCTGGGATTCTATGATCAAGAATGTGGGAATGCCAACACCGCCTGGAGCGTGAACAAAATCCCTGTTTGGAGTTCCTGGACCCGGGGCGGGCAGGGTGACACTGCAACAGGAGGGTCCTAACCAGGAAAGAGGTGGATATTCAAGTTGTACACTGACCTGTGAACTTCCAGGAACTTAATTAACCCCAGCCAAAAGCAGCAAGCAGACTCGGGGAGCTGAGCATTGACACTGCTCCAAGTCAGCTCCCACAGCAGGGAGTTTCCCTCTGACCAAAGGGATCCCTTGTTCAGTGTGTGGGGAGACACAGACAGCAAAAGAGAGGGTGTGAAAAATTAGCAGCGTTTACAGTTGTGTTGGAGAGCCTTGTTCACATGAGAACGCCTTCCCCAGGTACCCGAACGAGAGAATGGGGAGTTTAAAAAACAGGGAAACCCGCACAGGGTGCTCGGTGAACCTGAACGGAGCACACCCACCTTAAAACTCATCTCCTAAAAGGAATTTTCACATGGAGTCCAGCTGACACCAGAGGAAGGGGTGAAAAGCTCTGTGAGAGATAAGAGGAGGTGACAGAACCGACAGCAGTGGACACTGCTGGGTCACCAGAGAAAGGGGAAAAACGCAGCCCTTTGTGATTACAGCCAAACACAAATAAATATATTGGAAAAGAACATTTTCTGTTTCCTGCAAGCAGTAAAGTTTGGGGGAAAAGGCCTATGACAAATATTTTTCTCAGCTGGAGGCAGCAGCAGGGCTCTGACAGGCACGGTGGAGAACAGACCATACGTTTGTGCATATTCAACAGCCCCACTGGGACACCTCATTCCTCAGGCTGCCGTTGGGGTTGTGTTTGGCACTTGAACTGTTCCGGGGGCTTTGATAGCCCGGGATCTGTGCAGAGGATGTTTTGTTCTGAGGGAAAAGAGCACAAGCACATGACCAGAAGCTCTGATCAGCTATTGAAAGACCCAGACCAGCAGAGCTCAACAACACAACTCCTTTGTGATGGAAATGCCGTACCTAGGCATGAAATTAGGAAAGCAACGTGGACAAGCAGATTCCAGGAAGATTGAAGCCATCCCCAGTACTCCTGCCCCAGCAGAAAAGGATGCAGAGTTAAGACACCTCTGAGTAGTGAAGAGTGGACCCAATTTAGCTGCCCAAGCAATCAATGACGGATCTTTATGAGCGTTCAGGAGCCCTAACACACAGATCTTCCCGGGGAAACTGAAAGGAGCTAATTAATAGCCCAGACAAACAGAATGAAATGCAAAGCTGGACATAGATCTTTACAGCCCGGTGCTGACTGCGCTGAATTCTCTCCTTGCACTCCCAGCTGACCCCAGCGAGGCATCAAGATTAATGCTTGTACAAAAAGCTTTTGCTTTCCACTTTTTGTAAAGCACTTGCAGGCTGTCTGCTCGAGTGTTTTGCCTGGCTGCAATCAGAGAGGGTTTGGTCTTGACCTACAGACTTAGCTGGGTACAGTTTTGCTCTCCCTGTCCCGCTTCGAGTGCCCTGAAGTGGAACCTCTCTGTCCTCGCTGCTCTGGCTGCTAGGAAGTGAATTCCCTAATAACTGACATTGTTTAACTCCAAATTGCTCAGCTCCGTTCGTGTCCTCTGCCCTGTTTGCAGTGCAGTTTGGGACCCCCTGGTGCCCCAAATTCCAACAGGGTGATGATGCCACTCAGAGTTAACACACAAACCCCTGGGCAGCAGATGTTGAAGTCACAGAAATCCTCCTTGTTCCCAAGAGGTGCAGTGTGAGGGCTCTCAAAGGAGCTTCAGGAGGAGCCCCAAGGCTGGCCTGGTGTTTCCCAGTGTCACTGCTAAACCAGTGATTCCTCTTCAAGAGCCAGGGTGGAAGGTATGGCACAAAAACCCTTTATTTTTTACCTAAAACAAGGTGAAGAGGACATCAAATAACAGGGTCAGCCTGAGGGCACTGAGAGGATTCATACAATCACAGCATGGTTTGGGTTGGAAGGGACATTAAAGCTCATCCAGTGCCACCCCTGCCATGGCAGGGACACCTCCCACTGTCCCAGGCTGCTCTAAGCCCCGTCCAACCTGGCCTTGACACTGCCAGGGATCCAGGGGCAGCCACAGCTTCTCTGGGCACCCTGTGCCAGGGCCTCGCCACCCTCACAGGGAACAATTCCTGCCCAATATCCCACCCAACCCCAGGATCCAGAGAGATTGACGATGCTTGAGAAAAGTAAATCTCAGCTCGAAGGCTGCAGCTGACCTCGATTTTGCCCCTCGAGTGAGGAGCTCTCCTGGCTCCAGAAGGAATGGAAGCCAAAGATTGTTAAAACCTTCCAGAGGACAACATGAGATCCAGCCAACATTCCCCTTCCTCCCAGCTCCCACCTCCTCACACACACCCTTGGCTGAGGAGGAGGAGCAGCAGGTTCTGCTTGGCCTGGTTTGGAAAGGAGACACAAACCCCACTGGCCACGATCTGGAGTTCTCCAGCTGCACCTCAGTCTTTCCTGTCCCATCACTCTAGTGACCCAGAAGTCCTGGAAAATAAATAAGACTTGGAATTATTGGATTATTCATCTACACACATCTTTCTATCAGTGCCGTGCAGAAGGAAATGCAGAGAAACCAGGAATGTTCTTGGGACTGGAGACCAGTGCGCAGAACATTTTTTGCAGTCCCACACAAAACTCTTGGGTTGTCCCAAGCCAATGTCCCGGAAGGACATCAGAGTCAGCACTTTCACTGCTGAAACTACCCACAACCAAGATAAATACATGAAATATTAGTGGGAATATTGAGAAATAACACAAACTAGTGCAGAAACCACGGTGGAATGTGCTCGCAGGGACGTGCACGGGCACAGCCTTTCCAACGGACTCGTGGTCACCCACAATCCCGGCTCACAATTACATCCAGTCCCTGAAACCTTCCACCAGCCCGAACTCCTTCTGTACAAAGGGAGACCCGGGGCCTGTTTTGGAGCTCTAACAGCTTCATTTCGGTTTGAGCTCAGCCCCTCTCCAGGACTAACAGGTGTTTGGGAAGCTGTGCAGGTCACACGGTCACTGTGGGAGAGAAAACTGTTCCCCCGTGACATCCCCCGGTGCTCTGTGCCCACAAACCTCAGGCTCCATCACACAGCCTTGAGTCTGAGAGATGGGCAGGGATGGAAAGAGCCAGCTGGAACCTCTGGAAGCCTGGAATGCTGATGGGATTGAGGAAGGGGGAAAGCACGAGCATTGGCTCTTTCTCCAAAAGCAGCACACCGAGATCCCAAATCACTTCTTACTCCAGCACTCAGGGACTCACTGGAGTCAGAGATTTGGGATTTAACTGCTGCTGGAAAAGGAGGAAACTCCCATTTGCAAGCACAAAGCTTGGGAGTTTTCTTCCTCCACTCCAGTGGGAGTTTAATCCAACAAGTCCCTTGCTGTGTGTCCAGTGGCCTGGTCACCACTGCCTCAGCTGAGCGCAAATCCAGTGGACTGATGTGGGAAAGCAGCCTGGGCTGGAGATGTGCTCACACAGCTCCATTTAGATCTTTCCTGATGGGAGAATAGAGAAGCGAAGATGTTCCCACCAAACCTACTCATCCAGTTGCTGGAGCACTTTGTGATACGGATCAGCAGAACAGCCTGCGCGTTTCCCAGGACACTGCAGGGGAGTGCAGACACTGCACTTTCGGAAACACCAAGAACCAGACACCGGAGCTTTGTGGCTTTTCTTCATTGGTTCTGACTTGCTCTGACTCCTCACCTGCTCAGCACCAGCACCCCGTGGGGCAGTTGTGTTTGACATCCCTGTAACAGCCCCTGATTTATAGGGCCTCGCACAATCCCTCCTGCGCTGTGCGGCCTTGGGAGCGGCAGAACTGACATCCTGAAATGGAACTCCTTCGAATCAGTCACTGCCAAAGGAGCAGACACCTTCAAAGAGCGTTATCTTTGTCAATCAAGCTTCACCCTTCCCAAATGATCTCTTTTTTTTTAATGAAATTGAGCTTTTGGGGTTTGGCAGAAGGAGACAAATACTCCAGTGGGCAGACTTAAACAGGTGAAAGCATGGCTGAGATTCAGAGAGCCACAGAATAAAGGAGAGAAAGGATCCAGAGAGAAATCCAATGTGCTGCATTCCTCACTCACTCATTCAATTGCAAGGGTTTGAGCAACTGTCCAGTGAAGGGAATTCCAGCTCCCCGTTTTTTGGTGTATCTCTGCTGCTTTTCCACATGGCACTGCAGGAGATGAGCCATGCTCCTTTCTACACCCATTCCCCGCAGAAAATCTGCAAACCATCGCCACTGATGTTCCCTAATTTAGGATCTGTGTCCTAACATTCTCTGCCTCCGAAGCGTGGCCACCGCTTAGTGCCCTGCTTGCCTTAGGGATGTGGTTTGCCGCTGCTCCGATGGGAACACCACGATTATGTGCTGCACGTGCCAGGGAGGCAGGGCTGGGTGGGGAAGGAGAAGGGAGCCTTCAGCTCACAAACGATAGTACCTATTTTTGGCTCCCGGAGCCAGCCTGTGCTGCTCCCACTCTGTTTTGATGCTCCAACACATTTCACGGGAGATGTCACCAATCCCAGGCAGTCACGACAGTCTGGGGTGCTGGGATTCAGCCTCCTGGGGGAGGGAAGACAAGCAGCGATTCTTCTGAAGTCTGTGGCAGGAACAAATGGATTTGTGGTGACTGTTATCTGAATATTAATATTTAAATGGGGATATTTTTCACTCTGAACGTACCACTAGAACACAGGAGATCTGTGCCTGGCTCTCCCTTCCGCCTGCAGCGGGACATCCCCTCTCCCTAAACACCCACCCTTGTGCAGCCTCGGGAAAGCGAGGAACCAAAGCCAACCCTGAGGGCTTGCTGCTCACCCAGCACAGGATCAGCTTTCCTTTCTTCAGCTGCTTTTCTTCATTCTGTTCTCCTGCAGAACCCTGTGCTATGGAGTGATAGAAACACGTAACAGCTTCTCCAAACACAGTTATCTTTAGAAATGGAACAGCGAAAGAAAATGACACTGTGTAGACACTGTAAAAAGAAAGCCTTCACTGCATTAAAAAAAAAAAAAAGTTACATTCTTGATCAAGGAACAAACTGGTCTGAACAGTCACAGTCACATTTTACAGCCATGTAACTCTTTTTATCTTTTTCTCTCCCAACATCTGAAGAAGATGAACATCTGATTCCTTTATGTGGGAATTGCTTCAACCAGCACTGGGAGAAAATATGCAGCTGAATATTGATCTGAAAAGATGGAGCGAGTTCAGCCCTGAGTTAATGGTTCTGGATTTTGGGCAGGGGCTGGATGAGCTCAGCCCCTCTCAGAATCAGCCCCCTCCTGGGTTCCTGCCTGCCCTACAGCCCGAGGCTCCTGCAGCTCCGTTCTTTCCTGCAAAGGTTGGCTGAAGGAGCACAGCACCATTTTATTTAATCGTGGTTGGAGTTCTGGTATCCACAGGAAACAAATCCTGGGAGCAGAGTGTATTTTCATGATCAGTGCACACAGAGTGGTATAAAATGTCTGCACTGCTCCTTTCCACTCCAGCCTGTGCCTTTGAAGTCATGGTAACAGCTTTTGGATCCCAATCCTCTGATGAGACTCCTTGATTTATTAGGTAAAACATCTGGAAAAAATGAGGACTTGTGGCAGTGTAAATCCTCCAGCAGGAGCGGAGAGAGGTTTCATCTGAGCGGCCCTCCTGTCAAAAGGCAGGAAAGCTGAGCCCTGGCCACTGGCCTGAGGGTGCTCCGGGGCTGCAGAGCTCCAGCCGGGCCGCTCCCGTTCCAGCCGGTGGCCAGGGAGCAGCCGTGAGCAGGGGACTGTCCAGCAGCCCGGGGAGCTGGGAGCATGCCAGGCCCCGGAATGGTTTGCAGCCACTCGGGTGTCAGCACCAGGGAGCCCCAGGTGTAAATCCCGGCGCTCTGGGAGGTGAATTCCTGTAAATACCTGCCTGTCACCCACCCAGGAACAGGCACCCTGTAGAGGGGCCTTGGGGTGACTTTTCCATCCCACAATTACAGCAGGAATGTTGGAGAAGAAAACGGTTTGGAAGGAATGAAGCCCGTGCAAGTAGCAAACAAGGCAACGGGCATTTTGTGAGGCAGATTCCCTCTTTTATTTGGAATCAGCCGTGAGGTAAGAGAAAAGAAGAGAGGAGAGAGGGAACGGCAGCAGCTCGCAGTGCCCTGGAGTTCGGCTCCTCTGTGCGATGTGTGTGGTGGGCAAACCGCGTGTGCATCCGGGCAGGGCGCTTGCTACGCGGGGCAAAGGCACAAATCACCCAGCTCCTTGACTCAGGGTTATTTACCCTCTGCCTCCTCCACACAACAACCCGGGTTCCAGATTTCAGCGCCACGCTCTGGGGAAAATCCCCCGAGATCCAGTTATTTTCCCATCTAAATCCCCCTCCCAGCAATTTGAATAACAGAGTTCAGGCACCAGCCCCGGTGCCAACGGCGATTTTTGGAGGGGGCGTAGGACCGGCGGAGGAGGGGGAGTTCGGGGAGTATTTTTTTTTAATCAGATAAATTATTGCTGGGAAACCAGCCACTTCTCTCCATTCAATTTATGCTCTATGGGGAATCCATCTAATACCCCTGCTCGGAGTGTGAGGCAGGACCGGCGAGATGCTGTCTCAGACCAGGGAGGCAGGCAAAAGACGGGATGGAGTGCAGGGAACGAACAAACAGCGGGAGGAAAGGGCTCTGGAAAAGCCTGCGGAGAAGAGGGAAAGCCAAGGGATGCGTTCGCAGCTCCTCCGACGAGGGAGGAGGAGAGAAAATGAGTTTCTCTGCTGGCAAATCGGAGCTGGCTGGGGCGTGGGCGGAGTGGGATGGGGTGGGATGAGATGGGCTGGGAACCGCGAGGAGCTTTTCTCGTGCGGGGAGGTGGCGCGGCTCCAGGCAGGATGGAGGATCCGATCGGGCTCTGCTCGGGTTGTCAAAGCGAGTTTAGTGCTTTCCCCTCGTTTCTCAGAGGACCTGGGAGGTGCCAGTTCACCTGCCCGCTGTGGCTGGAAGTGGGGAACGCTTGGCCGGCCGGCGGAGAGCAGCCAAGGCGCGGGGACAGAGGCGACACCCGGCATCCGCAGGGCAGCGTGCCTGGGAACCTGGCCCTGCCGCCTGGGCATTCCTCCCATCCCTGTCTGTGCTCCCGGCTCCGCTGCAGCTCCACGTGTCGGTCCCGAGGAGCTCCTCACCCAAACAGGCACGGGCAGGGAACGACTGCCCCGGGCCCACGGAGCGAGGCGGGGAGCGAGGCAGCCCAGAGGCCGCTGCCCCGCGCGGGTCTGCCGCTCTTTCATGTGCTAACACCAATTTAGTCCCACTCCAGCACTTCCCTGAGACTGCAAACGCACGCGGAGTTTTTAAAGGATTACAGGGTAATGGCACCTGGATGGGTGTCGAGGTGCACTTCGTTGGCCTTTTATTCTTCTCTATAACAAAGAATTCAAAGCTTTAGTGGGAGAGTTGGCAGTAAGCTCAGGAGATGGGGAGACTTCTGAGGATGATTTCCCAGATTCTGGGAGTGACTACAGTACAAATAATGTTGGAAAATAAAGGAATTGACTCAGCAGGAGGCAAAAGGGAACAAGTGGAAGAGTAACTCTGCTCTGGAAAGCTGAGAGGAGAATATGACACAAAGCACAAAAGAGAAATAAAGCCCAAAAAAAAGAAATCCAACTTTGTATTTTGGAGGGATTCCTTCTGACTGTCCAAAAACTGCTGAGTGCCGTTCTCAGGGACCTGGGCCTTACACAAAGTGCAGGGAATTTTGGCCTGAAACAACAAAGAGATGCTTTTACTCAGAGCTCGTTCCCATCCTCCCCAACAGCCCACGGGCTCTCTCCAGTCTCAGCAGTGTGGAAGTGTCACTCCTGACATGACACCCTCCTTGCCCACGCAAAATTGACGCTTCAAGCAACACTGATCTAAACAGGTAATTAAACCCCCTCTAGCCCACCTACCACATAAACTCATTTCCAGACTCCAATTAACCTCCGAGGCTGTTACTGGGGATTACAGAACTCACCAGAACTGCTCGTGCCAGGACGCAGGGAGCCCACTTGTTCTGCAAGTGTCACGTCCCGGGGATCACCTTAACCTTGGATCCTTGTCCAGCTACCGCAGTCCTGGGAATAAAATTAATAACTTTCTGGCATTTTCTCCCTTCCTGAGAAATGGAGAAAGTGTTATCTCTTCCTCCTCATAATTTTTCCTTGTATGTTGAGTCCCCAGGCATCTGTACTTTGTTAAAGCACTCCCCATTTCAGAGGCTTTTTCCAGGAGTGGATGAACTCTGGTGATAGGTATCCGAGCTGGTTTGTACATTTAGTAGTCCCTAAATGTCTGGTTTGGAATCTGTTCCAGATTCTAATCATTTCACATTAAGACTCAGGGACTCAGTAACCTCTCCCCTCCCAGTCCCCAAGACAAACAGAAACAACAGCTCTCCAACCCTAGATCAAGCACAAACCTCTCCAAAATCCCTGCCTGGAACCATCTTTCATCAGTCCCTGTTCTCCGTCACTCCTGGACGCCACAGGATGTGCAGAGTCTCCCTGTCCAAGAAAAGAACACCCCTGGCACGACTCAGGACTTTCCCCTGACAGGAACAAGGTGGAGGGGCTGCTCTTGGCCAGCACATTCGCACCGAGGGGCTGTTTAAGCCTCTCCAACATTTCTGGAGCCTCGCTGGGCTGTGGGAGTTTGGGGCTGCTCCGGGGTTCCACGTTGGTTATCATCCCTCATTCCTTCGACACCTGATGCCGGGTGGTTTGCAAAAATCCCTCTGGGCTCAATAAACTCTGGAACTGAGCCTCCTTACTCTGCTTTTTTCTTCCACCAGTGGGGACCCTGCTCTGAGTTTCTTTTTCCTCTGTCCAGCTGCAAACTTTTGGGTAACTTGTGGGAATTTTGTATCAGTGAAGTTACTCCCAACTCTGCTGACTGACAGTTTCAGAAGGAATTCAAGGGGAGGGAAGAATGGCAGGAAAACAGCGGGATTCCTCTTTAGAAAGCAAGACTAGTGCAAAAGGGCTGCTGGAAATCTTGTTTTCATCACCCACAAATTCCCTGATGCTGGAAAACGTCCCCCACTTTCCCGTCTTCTCCCGTTTGCTGCAAGTTCTGACAGGAACAGCTTCTGCTGGGAAGAGCTGACTGTGCCAGAATGGGAGAGCTGCTGTTCCTGTGCCGCCCTCCCCTCCCCACAGCCCCACATTTCAGCCCAGAAAATGGAAATTACTCCGTGTTTACCAACCCTCCTGCTCCTTCCCGCTCTGCCAGGACCTCTGTGCCCGAGCCAGGTCTCTGCTGTTTACGAGCCCATCTGCTGCTGTTGTTTTTCCTCACCTGAAGTTCGAATGCTCTGTTCAGGATTTCGCTCGCCATTGTGTTGGGAACTGCAAAGAGCAGCCGAGGATTTCAGGTGGGAAGTGAGCAGCAGGGAGAGAGGAATACAAATCTGTTCTCATCTAAAGAGCCCTCAAAATAATTAAAAAAAGAAAGAAAGAAAGAAAGAATCAGATGAAAGAGGAAATTCCAAATGTTTTCAGCAGCACAGTCATTCCAAGGAGAGTTTGTCTCATATTTTTGTGAGAATTTGAACATTTAGAAGGAGAAGGGGAAAAGCACAAGTGTTCCAATGGCTGTTTCCCTGAAATTACCCTGGTCCCTCTGGTCTCTGCAGTTTAGTCTCCACTTCACCCAAACCTGTCGAAAGTGAGTTGAGAGCTCCCCATGCAGTGTAACGCAAGGCCACATCCTTCCAGGAGTACAGGGAGACCCCTGGGAGTCACAGAGAGAGTGGGAATGTCCGTGTCTGCCCTGAGGCCTTCACAGGGGTGCCCAGAGACTGCTCGGAGCAGCAGAGCTGCTGCCCCCTGCCCGAGCCTGCAGGAGGGGTTCTCTCCGCGGAGGCCGATGGAGTCAAGCTCTCTCCTACCCTTCCCTTTGGCAGCAGGGAAGCACAGTGTGGAACAAGCCCAGGCAGGCGCTCAGACAGCACCAGGCTCTGCCAGGAGCAGGGATGGGGAGCAGCCAGGCTGTGGATCACGCTGTGCTCCTGGACACGGCGTGGCTGCAGTGGGAACCGGGGACACCCCAGCTTCACTGGGCCCCACTGCTGGGTCTGGGTTCTGCCTGCTCCCAGTTGCAGCCTCCCAGTCCATGTTGGTGCCTGGCTGGGAGGGAACACAGGAATTGTTCTCCTGGAGTCAGCGAGAATCAGGAGAACCCAAAGAGCTGAACTGTCCTGACCTGAAAGCGTCGGTGGCCAAAGTGTGTTTGCTCCAGCCCTTCCTGTGCTGTGCACCTGGAGCTGTGACCTCACCGGGAACTGGCCAAAGGGAGCAGTGTTTGGAACGGGCTCTGCTGCCCCTGAGCTTTGGAGGCCCAGCTGTGCAGACACACCTGGCGTTCCGTGTGGGAGGGCAGACGTGGCGGGTCACAGAGCAAACACCCGCGGGAAGGTCACACTCTCTGTGTGGACAACGCCTGAGAAGGAGCAGGAAGGACCGGAAGGCCGAGAGGATGGATTCTCAGGATTCTCAGGAAGGAAGAGCCCACTAGAGGTTCCTTCTGACTGTCCCCTGTGCCGCTGGATCACGGCGGATGAGCTGTACCAGGTCTCGGCCAGGAATCCGCCTGGTTTAGGGAGGAACACGCTGTCCCACTTGGCAGCTCCCTGGCCCTGCCCTACCAGCTCAGCACAACGCCCAGATCCCATCCCAAGGCTGATGGCTGTTGGGAAAGGAAGGTCCCAGGAGGGCAGGAGCTGGCTGAGACCCCAATGTAGCCAGGGCAGCTGTTCTGCTCCGACCTGGAATCCCGGATAACATTCCCTTCGCTCTGCAGCGCCAACAGCCCTTCCCCAAAGGATGTGTGTGTTTGGGTTATCTCTCTCTGAGGACTTCACGGCGCAGAGCAAGGTCTGAAGACCCCAGACCTGCCCAGAGGTGCTGAGTGAGTGCTGCTTCAGCTTCCCCAGCCCCAGAGCACTCAGGGAAACTGCTGGATTTACAGACACGCTCCCAGTGGAACCAGCAAGGTGCTGGGGTGCCCTGGAAACGCAATGCTCAGCACATGAGGGCAGAAAGACTGAAATTAGACCTTGCAAAAAGTTCCTGCGTCTGTGAGCTGAACCATTCCTGGGGATAGCTGTGCCTAACAGCAGGCAGGGCTGCAGCTCCCGGGGCCTGGAGCGGGACCTCTGGAGCACACATGCTCTCCATTAATGCTAATCCAGGAGCAGGAGCGGCCCGAGAGCAGAACCTCCAAGGGGATTAAGTGCACAGATAGCGCCTCACGGAGCTGCGGTGCAGGGCGGGAGCCAACCTGAGCGTCCTCCAGAACACACGCTCAGAGCTGGTTGCTCTGGTTTGGCCTCGACTCCAGCAGGATGGAAACAGCTCAGGGAGATGGTGAGAGAGGGGAGAAGGAAGAAAGGGAAACGCTCTGCTCCCTGTGGCCCCCAAAAAGCAGCGTTTCGCTGCTGGGGCTCTCAGCGTGCACAACAAACTTGCCTCCCTTGCCTCGCTGCCGCTTACATTGTTCACTTTCCTGCAAATCGTTTCCACATTCTGTATAAATAACCCCGGTGCCAGCGAGGGGGAGGGGAGGCGCGGGGAAGGGGTGGGAGGAAATCCAATGGCTTTGTTACTTTGGAAAAAGAAGGTGGAGGATGGAGAGGAGCGGTTGGAGCTGGAGTGCTGGCAGACGGAGCAGAGAGTTGCCGTCGAGCTTGCGTTCAGACCTGGAGGAAGGAGAGTAAACAAGGAGGAGATTATATATAATTATAGACAATCATGTTGCCGGGGATAAACAGGAATCAAAAGCACGGAGGCTCTGGAGCCTGGCACATCCCCAAGCACAGAACAGAAGCCAGCCAGCGAGAGGCACTGCGGCTGGAACGCGCTTCCCTTTGGGCCTGCTTTCACTTAGCTCAGGGGCTGGGGGGTTTCTCCTCTCTTTTTGGCTGGAGGCATTCCCCCATAAAGAGAGGAGCCCATCCAATGGGGAACAGAAGCCAAACTGAAGTCAGCAGAATTCTTGTCTGTGACATTCACAGATTACCCTGTGAGAAACGTCAGAAACATTTGGAAAAGATACAGCCCACTGAGGTCAGCAGGAACAACAACAGGAATTTCTGAACAAAAATGGCTTTAGAGACACTCCAGAAGCTGTGCCTGAGTGTCCTGTGGGACAGAGAGGGGGAGCTGCATCTCAGGGTGGCACTTGGGTCCTGCTCGTGGCTCCCAAGGATCCAGGGCTTGCTAAACAGGGAAATGATGAACAAAGCCATGGAGCAAACCTGAAACAACAGCAGATGGGCCATAAGGGCTGTGCTGTGGGTTTTTAAATGAGAGCTAGGGGGAATTTAACAAAGAAAAAAGGAAAGGAGCCTCCTTCGTCCTTCTTTTTCCTTCCTTGGAGGCTCTGGAGAGTCAGAGAGAAGGTGACAAACAAAGGACAGCAACCTCCGATGGCGACAGGAGGAGATTGTTTAGCAAGGCAGTGTGAAGAGCTCTCTCCCAGGCACTGTTTTCAATCCAAATAGCTCACAGCCCGCTGAATTCTTAAGCCATTTTCCTGATCTCTCAGCTGTTCTTCATTGAGAACACAGGCAGATACTTCAAAGCACAAAAGCGGAGAGGAAAAATAAATATATATAAGAAACAAGCAGACCTGTGTTCGGAATCAGTGTAAGAGCAGGGGAGGCAGGGAATGCTCACAGGCTCCTTCACCTTCCCCCTCGCAGTACAGGTGCTCTCCGTGTCCTTTCTCCCAAGGAAAGAAAATGGATTTTTAAAGGGAAATGACATTTAGTCTCTGAGAACAGTGCTGCAGTTTGGTGGATGATATGGCCTGGCTATCTGGGTGCAGGATTGTGTATTTCTGTGAATTCGTCATTATGGGCATTTTTCCTCTGGGATTTCTTCTGCTGACAAATCCTTCCCCAGAGGATGCAGCTGTGTGTGTGCACACGCCAGAGCGAGGGAAAGATCTCTCTGCTGGCCATGTAGAAACTGTTTGGGTATCACAGACAAGTGATGAAACAGGAGTCATGCTCCTCCCAAAACTGCTGGAAAGAGCTCAGAAAGAGCAGAGGGAATGACTCAGAAAAGACAGTAAAGGGTTAAAAAAGGTATTTGGGGTCCAAGTCTTATCTACGCTAAATTTACATCGACTCTGTGAGGTAATATTTAAGCAATCTACTCCCATGCCAAGATACAACAGCTCCTTCCAAATATCCCAGACAGTGAACAGAACCGAGAATAAAAACAAGATAACAACGGCGGCAAAAATAGCCGCGCGCGTCCTTTCCCCTGTGCACGCAAACAGAGGCAGCGCTCGGCCCTGTGCGGAGAGGGTAGCGCTGGACAGGCTGCATCCTCTGCACTTCCTCTTTCATTTGTACCTGACCACGAAGGGAGAAGGACACACAGCTCTTGTCCCGATGTTCTGGCAAAACTGAAGTGAGGTTGCTGATCTCCTGCAAGCACAAATGAACATCAATCACCAAACACTCATCAAGGCACAAAACACAGTCCCTCAGTGTTATTAGACAGCGAGAATTAAGAGTTTATCAAGCTGGAAAGAGCAGATCCTCCAGGGAGAATGGATTTCATAAGCAAGCAGCAAATCCTTCTCCAGGCGCCTCGGTGCGACTTCGGCAGCGAGAAAATCAAAAGAGCTCCCACCTAAAGAGAAACACACAGGAGTGTTCCCAGCAGGCAGCTTAGGAAAAGCCCTTGGCGGGAGAAAATGTCAGTCCTGCCTCGCCTCTTCCTGCTTTCCTGAAGCAAAAAGCGAAAAAAGACAGGGGGAATTAAAACAGAGTGCGATATTTGCATTGCTGCTTATTTTTGCCCTGCAAACCACATCTACATGTGCTGGAGGAACGGTTTGCACTGGCTTGGCACAAAATCCCTGCAGCTGGGTCGGTCAGCTGGACACCCTGGCCTAGGACAGGCTGGGGGCAGCAACGCCAGCCTGACACACCCCACGGAGCTCTCCCAGGGCCCAGGGCTGCAACAGGAGCTGCTGAAGGCTGGCAGAGGTGAAACTCAGCTGCATCTCACCCTGGCAGTCCCATTTGCGAGACTGGAACTTGGCAATGGGGAATGAAAATTTGACCGAAGCATTTCTTTATTCAAGTTTGCCCGGCTGCCGAAGCGCTGCTTGGAGTCCCACCCGTGGAAAATCCAACAATGAAGGGACAGAGTTATTAGGGTTTTCCCCCAGCTCCTTGCTGGCGGTGCTGGAAATCCTCGTATTCCCAGCCCTAGGATGCTGTCATGTCCTAAAGTGTCCAAGTGTGCAGACATGGGGGACTTCTCTGAGGTCAGGACCAGGGATGAGCTGCAGCTTCACCCCCTGCACCTTCGGCCACCAGTGACCTCTCCGTGGCCCCATTTCCCTACCTAGGTGCTCAGAGGTTTAAACCTCCATCCAGAAACCGGGCTGTCCTGTCGCTGCTCATGTGCTGACACCCCTTACACAGCCACTTTGGAAATAAATATTCCCATTTTTATGAAAACGGGCAGGGATGAGCTCAGACCTCCAGGCCAGAGCTGCTGGGCACAGGCACCTTGCAACACGTGTCTGTAATGAAGGCAGCAGGGGAAGCCAATATTTTGTTTAATAAAAAAAAGCCCTGCTTCGAGCTTCTGAAGGGTTATTATAAGCTGTGGCAAGATGAAACTCAAGACATAAGTCTCTTTTTATTTAATAATACATGGGATCGATTTTTTCCTGAGGAGAAACTTCAATGAACACCGGGGGTTTTTTTGTTTAAATCTTTTGTTGCAGGTATTGATTATTCATTGAAAATCTAAACCCCAAAGATTTCACCAAAAAGGTCTGATTTCTGCTCCAAAGCAGGCTTTTCCAAGCAGTGACAACCCTTTTGCTGTACAGATAGTGCAGTGCTGGTGGTGAGTTTATAATTAGCCCATACAAATGTGTATGCAAATGCACATAACTGCATTTCAGGGGAAACCACTCACCCCCCAAAGCAGAAATGCAGCTACAACAGAAGCCAGGGCAATGCAGCAAGAATTCTGATCTCAGCAGGTCATTAAAGCAGATTAATAAAAGCCAATTTATTACCAAACTGTCCCCAAAAAGGCTCCCGCAAAGCCCACTTGAAGAGCTGTGACATCCAAGCCACGTCTGCAGAAGAGGCACCACTCCCCGGCTTTGCTGTTAAATCCCTTTCTCACAGAGATCAGCAGCCAGTGACTCAAATACCTGTGTTTCTACACCTGATGCAACGCGGAGGTGCCGTCCTTTTAAATGCGTATTTCTGCGTCTTTCACATCCCAGATGTCCCCCTGAACACGGCGGGTCTGGTGGGATTTATTCTCCGAGCTGGAGAGGGGGTGAAGCAGCCATCAGAGACGGGGATTGAGACGCACACGAGACAGGAGGAGGCAGAGGGAGAGAAAGAAAGGAAGAGGATCAATTAACGATCCGATCCCGGGGAGAAGACGGCACAAATCGGGTCCCTAAAGTTCCCTCAAGTCGGTCGTGGGCGTGAGCGCCGGGAAGGGACGCGGTGCTCGGCGACAGAGCCCAGTTAGAACGGCCGGGCACGAGTCCCCCGACCACAGTAAGGCAGCTTGAAGGTGACAGATTTCATTGTTGAAGGTGATCAAACTCCACGTGGCGCGCTGCAAAACAAGGGCTGGAGCTGCGCCCGCGGCCAGGGAGCAGCGCCCCGGGCAGCGCTCCTTCTGCTGCTCCCCGCGCCTGGAAAACCCTGCAGAGCTGCCCGGGCTGGGGACAGCTTTGCTCTGACACAGGGCAGGGCAGCTGCCGGTGGCGGGGCGAACCTCGGCGTTGTCCCTGTGCCGTGGGAGTGCCCAGGGAGCGCGGGGACAGCGGGAGGGACCCCGCAGGACGCACAGCGGCCGCTGCACCTTCTCTGCCCGCGCTCCGTGCAGCTGCTCTGCCCCAGTTCCCTCCCATCTCCTGTGGGGGTTACACCGGCACAGGCTCGTCATGAACAAGGTGTCCCAAAAGCTTCAGGCTTTGCTTTCCAAAATAACCCCCGATGCTGTTGCACAGGTCAGACACCCGTCCAGCAAGAGCCCGACCTTCGCTGCCCTTAACGCGCGCCCAGTTTGCTGCAGAGACTCCTCTGGGCAAGGACAGGTACTGACTCGTGGTCACACAGAGGTGCAGCTCAGGCTGGACACTGCCCCAGACAGGCTGCCTGAAATGCAGGAAAGACTCAGCGGCAGAGATGTGAAAACAAGAGGAAAATCAAAGCCTGAGACTAAAGGAGCAATTAGAGCAGCCTCGGAATATATTTGAGTCAAATCAATCCATACAAGAATTGCAGTCACGGTGTGCTGGTGCCCACACTTCTCCCTCCCTCCCTCTCTCCCTCCCTCCCTCCCCAACCCAGGCTGAGATCCAGCCTCACTGTCTGCTTCATCAGAATATGCACAAAGTGCAGTGACAACACGTCTCCTAAGATGCTTTATCAGTTTTGCAAAGTCCCAGTTCATCCTCCCCTTGTGGATCCATTTACATATTGATGTATTTATTCCCCTCTCTCCAGGCAGGCCCCATGAGATTCAACTATTTTATTTACAAAGACTTTGGGGCTGCAGCTCCTAACAATTAAGTCAGCCAGGATGGGACTTTGCTGGTGCTCTCAGATTGATGTGTGAACAGAGGAATCAGCCCCGTCAGCGATTCGGGAGCAGCCGGGGGCACTGGCTCAACCCCGTCTCTATAAACCACTCAATAGCTGCTGCAACTGGGGAAAATGAATTGGGGTGGTGGGAGGCACCGACGTGCAGAAGGGAGAGATAATGAGGCAGCAGAAGGAGCAATGGATAAAACCAGGAGGGGAAACTTTGCCGACAGGGCTCACCTTCAAAGGCTGGTGCTCCAGAGCGGTTGTGCCTCCTGGGAACTCGCAGGCTCCTGGGAGCTGCCCCTGCTCCATCCCCCCATGCAAGGCTCCAGCACATGTTCCGTTGGATCCTGTGCCTCCCACCAGGGGAAATCCGTCCATCAGAGCACTGCGGGCTCCTTCAACACCGCGGCTGAAAAGCCACCTGCCTATTCAGGCCGGTATAAATCTGGCACACTATTGCCTCTCCCTGACAGCAGCCTCACCCAGCGCCAGCGTTCTTCCCAGCATCTCTGACATTTCAGAATTATATTTAGAGACCGGGATGGGAATTTAATTTTGAAGTTTTCCACGGCACCCTGTCACATAAATGTTCCGCAGTGCCTGCCGTCGGGGGTGTCGGTGCGGAGCGAGCCCGTGCCGCTGCCTCTAATGAAACAGGCCCAAGGAAGGGCACTGAAGAGTGCTGGAACCTTCTTAAAAGTCAGCACGTGTCTCCCTATTAATTCTCACCCTGATCTTTTGCATAGCGTTATCGCCAAGCTAATTAATCACCGGTGTGAGCTCGAGCATTAATTGGAACAATGAATCATTTTTTTTGTCTGTTCCTGGCCACTTCTAGCCTATAGGAATGCAGCTACTGCCATTACTTTAATAATTATTATAAATATAAAGCCAGCAGCACAGACTACATTTGGTAGGCATTAAAAAAGACGTGGTATTTGGCCTGGAGCATTAACAATCTGGTGCATGTTCAGGGGAGTGATGGATGCAGCTCGCTGGCAGTCTGGAAATGTGCTCCCTGAATCACTTCAGCTCAGGACACTTTGTGAAGGTGCTGGGCAAAGCACAGCTTCAGGGACCCAGTGTCTGCACCAACACGCCTCGGCAGGTCCTGGCCACTTGTGGCTTGTTGGGACTTCCAGGGCGCCCAGGGATGGAAATGTCGAACTGCACGAGGGGAGGAGAGGCCGCTGATGGAGCTGCTCCGAGGGATTGGGTTATAAATGTGTGGAATGACTCAGGTGCACCCTGCCTCCTGCCCAGGAGAGGCACCTGCCTGCGCAGTGCCCGGCTGGGATGTGGCAGTGACAGCTCAGGCACTGGGGCAGGACTCACCTCCCAGGCTGGCAGAAGCACTCCAGCTGGGATGCTGGGAAACACAAAGCCACAAGGACGAAAACAGAGCTTTTTAGGGAGGAAACAAAAGCTAAAACGTGAACAGCTATAAACCCCCAATTTGTCACCCAGAGGCCAGCAAGTATTTCCTTTCCTTGCCAGCCTGGAGGCTGGGGAGAAGCAGAAGTGGCTGAAGGAGAGCTCAAGGTGAGGCCCGTTATTTACTGCTGCTGATGAATAAGCAAACCCCCACATGGTGTTTTCCTCCAGGACAGGAAAGGCTCTGGAGTGCTGAGCAGGCTGGGCAGTTGTTCCTTTCCCCCTCCTGGGGTGTGTTTTACGCGCTCTTCCAGCGAGACGCAGTCCCACTATTAATTGTTCACACACGTGAAACACACGGAATTCTCCTCCACCCCCACTCAGACCCAGCAGACCCAGTGGGGGAGGGCTGGAAAAGTCACCTACCGAGACAGAGGTGGGGGGAATAATGTAAAAAAGATCCAAAAGGATTTGTGTTGGTTTTTTTAAAAAATGCAATATACTTCTCTGCGCCACTTTAAAAGCACAGGCTTGTTTGAACTTCCTAGGGAAGGCGGGAGCACGGGGCAGGAATTGGCAGGCTCCGGTCTGGCTGCTTTTCCTTATTATGAGAAAATCCACTCTGGTCTTGTGCGAGGGTATGAATTCTTCATCTCATATTGTGTTTGCACAGAAGCGTGAAATACATCCCGAGCGCGGGTGCCCGTCCCCAGAGCACAATGCGAGAACAACGAGGGCACTGAGAGCGGGGCCGCCGCTCTGCCAGGGCCCGGGCTCGGCGCTGCATTCACCGCATCCACGGGACTGGAAAGGAGCACCCGAGGCACATATTTCCTCCCCAGCGCTCGGGGGCCCCGGGCTCTGAGCTGTCGTCGCTGTGGGAAGCTCCCGCCTTCCTTTCCGTAAACGTTCCCCCCGCTGCCGCTGAATCACCAAATAATCGGGAGACCCGTGGGAAGGGAATTAAAGGGTGGTTATCACGCCGCCGTGTTCTGCTCACTTTATTTGCTTTAAATGGCCATGAAAGCAAAGGGGGGGAAAAGAAAACACACAAGTGGAAACTTAATTGAGCTGCTGAAATGTCTTTAAAGGAGCATTCTGGGCTGGATTGCGATGCCTCGGCTCCCACTGGTGGCATTTGCTCACATGAGTGGGCAGCTGATGAGGCAGTTCGGGACCTTTCTCGGAGTGATCTGTGTCTCCTGTCGCACGTTTGGAGCAGAGCATGGGCACGGACACGCAGCTCTGGGGCCTGGGGACACTGCACGTCCCAAAAGGGGGCACACGGGAGCGGGCTGCACGTACCCAGCATTGCTTTGGGCTACCAGGATCTGAGTTCTTGTTTTGCAGCAGGGTTTGCTACTCCGAGGGGAATATCCATGTTGGGGTACAGCTTTTCCCTCCTGGAGCCAAAGACCATCTGCCCTGGCTCCACTTCTGGGCAGCAGGAAAGGGGAACTCGCTCCACTCATCACGGGCACCAAAGTGCAGGCACGAGGTGACAAAACCACCTGAAGCCACAAAGTGGCCTTGGTTAGATGCTGTCTCGGGGTGGGGGTTTGGGAAGGGCTTCCAGAGGGGCTGCAGAGCCCGTGCAGGATTCATGGGGCAGGAGAGCACATCAAAGAGCTGGGCAGCAGCTGGTCCGGGACAGGAGCACCATCGGGGGGACAGGAACAGTGCCACAGGAACAGCAGGGAACTTCCCATGGAGGTGGCCAGCAGAAAATGACCAAAATGTGGGGAGAAGACTCTGGCAGAGAAGTGGGAGGAACTGCCCTGACCAGCTGGCTGGAAAGTAGGAGAGGGGGCAAAGAGAAGCCAAGATGTGGAAAGGCAGGTCCCGCAATGCAGCCCAAACCAAGCCACCCACACCTGAGGGAGAAGACAGGGCGGGACCGTGTGGGAAAAGGGGGCTCAAGAGATCCAGTGTGGGAGCCCAGGGATCTGACAGGGAACCTGCTGGACCTGCTGGAGCAGCCACACTCTGGCTAATCTCTGAGTGGAACAGAACTTGCCTCTGGCTTGTTACACCCCATTTATTATGAGTCCAACATGCACCCAAGTAAATAAAAATGCTTCCTCTCTATTCAGTCTTCTGCTGGTTCTTAAAACCAGAGCTCAAAAGGGCAGGAAACTCTATCAAAGACTCCTTGGGAAGGATCCCTGCATTTTCATGCCTGAGTTCCGAGGCCGGTGCAAATCCAAACACAGGCAGATGGGAGGAGGGGGAGCTGGGCTGCCCTGCCCTGCTGTGTGCATCCCTTACACTGGCCCAGCACGGCTCAAAGGAATGGATCAGCTCCTTTTCGGTCCACTTGTCCCATCTCCTCCCCATGCATGGGCTGACTCCAGCCCAGGAGCAGTTTTGGGATGCTCAGTTCCTCCATGCCCCAGATGTTTTGTCAGGTGCTTTCCAAGCCCAGGATCGCCCAGGATCTCTGAGGAGCCTGGTGCTCTGAAATCCAATGAGGTGGGGTACACATCCCCCTTGGGCTGGGAAGATGATGGAAAGGGCAGCCAGGGATGGGCAGGGGGATGGAGACCGCCCCGCACACCTCCTGCTCCGCTGGCTCTCACTAGGTCAGCGCTTCCTGGGAATTGCTGCGTTGCCAGATGTTGATTGGGCATCTGACAGGAGATTAATAAAGCCAATAAAGCTCTTATTTCTGGCTATAAAAACCATCCTGAAAAGCAGACAGGTATGGGGGATAGGCTGCCCAAGGCCTTCCCAGGCCACGCTGAGCCAACTGCAGCAGGAACAACCTTCAGCTGCCTCCCCTTCTCGTTCCCTCCTGCCTGTGTGCCACGAGCAACAGCCCTGACATGGAGCACTGGGGTGATCCTGTGAGCAGACAGAATTCCTCAATTCCTGTCCAAAGACCTCCCTTTGGTTTATTTTGCCCTGCCAAGCTCCCCAGCCACGACCCTCCTGCAGAGCCGTCTGTGCTGAGCCGACCCCAGGCTGCGTCCAGGGCCATGGGCAGCTCCCGCGTCCCACACAGCCCAAGGCACCTCCTGGGCACAGCGACTCCTCCGCCTCCAGCGCGGCACGGGAGGGCTCCTGCTCCCTGCCACAGGCTGCCCAGGCCTCTCTCCCTGAGGCACAGCCCCTGCTTTCAGCTCCTGCACAGCTAAAGACCAGGCTCTGAATGTCAACCACTTCCCTCATGCTCTGCTGAACCAGCCTGGGGATATTTGGCCGGTTCTGAGCAGTTCTGAGATTCTGAGATGTATTTCTGCAGGGAGGTTCGCTACACAGCTGCCAGCACAAGAGCTGCCTTTGTCCCTCCCTCAAACAGTGACACCTCTGCCCTTGGGGGGTGCTGCAAAAGGGGCAGATCATAGAATCAGAAATCACAGAACCCCTGACTGGTTTGGGTTGGACGGGTCCTTGAAGATCATTTCATCCCTGGGCAGGGACACCTTCCACTGTCCCAGGCTGCTCCAAGCCCTGTCCAACCTGGCCTGGACACTTCCAGGGATCCAGGGGCAGCCACAGCTTCTCTGGGCACCCTGTGCCAGGGCCTCACCACCCTCACAAGGAAGAGAAGAATTTCTCCCTAATGTCCCACCTAACCCTGCCCTCTGGCAGTGGGAAGCCAGATCCTATCATGCCCACACCTCCCAAAGCCAGGTGACAGCTGCAGATTTGGAGGGTGAAGGGGACATTTAGATATTTATAAACAATTCCCTGGGTTTATAACCTCATAACCAGGGATCTAAATGAGCTCCTGGGCTTCCCCGTGAGAGGTCTTGAACAACCCCACAGACCTGAGGGTTGGTGGCAAAGACATCCTTTGTGGCAAATCCTGTCACGCTGCCATTCTGGGAATGCTGGCACTGACCTGTGCACACCTGGCTCTGGATAAACCTGCAGATCCAGCTCGGTCCATGGCAATCAGAGCAGCCCCATTCCCCACTGGGATCCAGGCTGAGAACTGAAAAGAAACATCCAAAATGTGCATGGACACTGCTTTAGGGGGTGGGCACCACCGCAGGGCCAACGTCCAGCTGCGCAGAGCCAATATCCAGCCTGGCTGACACACAAGGCAGAGTTGCACGACTGTGGTAAGCTGCAACTCAGGCCTTGCTCTGACTCAGAAAGCCAGGAACAGCAGTTCTGCCCAAACAACAGCACCTCCGGCCCAGAAACTGCTCCAATCCACACGGGAAAACCTCCTGCTGGATCTGGAAGGCCAAGGAGCCAATTCCTGCCCCAAAGGCCAGCGAGCTGCCTCAGCAGCACGGGGCATGGTCTGGCTACACTCGTGCACACACCTGCGCCGGCGGTGACACACACACACCTATGCATTTAACGCTGCTGTTGTCCCACCCTCAGCTGCCAGCATAATGCATTGGGAAGGCACATTTAAAGTGGAAAGCATTCCTGGAAACTGGCTGTTCTTCAAAGGCATATTTACTGGATGTTCCAAGAGCCACAACTCAGTGAACATATAACAATATCACACTGGCCAAAAATATCTGGGATAAAAGAAGAGTGAAACTCCCACTGCCATTTTATTTAATATTTTTATCAATGATCTAAAGGACTCTCTATAAATCCTTGCCACGGGGAGGTTTGCGGATGCCAACGAGATTGGTGGGAGGGGAACAAGAAGCAGGACTGGGCTATCAATACACAGGGATCTGACATGAGTGAGAGCTGGCCACGCGCCAGTGGAACGTGATTTAAACAGTCAAACACAAGGTAAGAAATCTGAAACCAGAAACACGGGTTACACTCACAGGATGCTGCCTCGGAAAGGAATAGTTTGGAAAAAGACTTGGAGGACACTGGAGATTTGCCATAGCCCTAAAGCTGCTGTGAAGGGGGACTGTGATCCCTCGGTGCTTGGAAGGGACAATGGATGATCCCAGCAGGAGGGATTCCTTCTGGCACACAGCTCCAGGAACCTGCTGGAAGGCCATGTCCAGGCTCTGTTCCTTCCTTAATGGAGAAAGGGAAAATACAGGAGTGACTCTGCAAGGCCAAACAGTGACCCTGGGGCTGGGAAACAGAAGCTGCCCAGCGAAGGAGCCCGAGGTGTCAGCTTGCCAAGGACATGCCTGAGACCGGCCCTGGCCCCTGCTCCAGGCACTGATACGGGATGGCATTTGGTGGGGAGGGCGGTCGGGAACAGTGATACCTCTGCCAAGACAGCTGCACATTTAACCTTGAGCTAAAACCCAGCAGGAACAGCCACGCAGGATGTGCAGCGCTGACGAGCTTCCAGGGCACCGGGTGAAATGATGAGCTCAGGTGTGTTCCAGAAGGGGCTCTTTAACTCACCTCTGGGAGAAATTGTGCTGGGGCTTGGTCACCCGGCACGTGGCTGTGGGAATCCCTGGATTACCGTACTGGAGTCCAGCCCTTGCACAAACTGTCTGGAGCAGGCATCTCTTTGTACTTGAAGGAATGGAGGAAGCCTGTGGAATGGCTCAGGCAGCCTGAAAGACTTTTCCTGGCTGCCTCGAACTCTACACAAGGGGATACTTCTGCTTAAGCTTTACATTCTGTAAGTTATAGGGCTGTCTCTTCCCAAATTAAGCAAACAGAGATTCCCTCCTGCCGAGCTGAAAATCTCAGTATCAGTTGCTCCAGTCCTCACCAAATCCTCACCAGTCTGGCTCTGGAGAAAATGCATAAAGAACCCCCGTCTGCTCTGAGTTCCAGCTGGGGAGCTGCACGGATATCAGCGAGGTTTCAGGGTGTAACAGAGCAGAAACCAGCTCAGCATGCTCATCTTCTCAAGCTAAGTCTGTCCTTCTGTTTCCATAGATTAGCTCTTCCCTGCATTCCCCCTGCGCAGGATGCCAGCCTGGCCACAGCAGCAGCGAGCCGCGAGCAGCGGGAGGTCCCGCTTCATCCAGCACCAGCTCCCACGTCCCCAACACTGCCGCCTTTTGTTCTCCTGGCTCCTGTCTGATCCCTCCAGCCCCGTCTTACATTCCTACTTCAGGGCCCCCTCTGAAAGTTACTCCACAAAACAGGATTCTGCTTTTCTATTTCAAACCCAGACCCGGCATCGGAGCAAAAATAAGAAGCGCTCAGCCATCATCGCGCTGACGCACGAGGGTCTTTTTCCATCTCTGCCTTGGTCCGCGCAAGCTGAACTGTCACAAGTGAAAATTCAGTTTGGATACACGGGGAACGCATGGACTCAGGCAGGGGGATACAGGGAGTGCATTTCCCGGATTAAAAAGTGAGTGCATTGAGAAAACCGATCTTACCTGTACAGCGAAAGCAAGCTGGGAGCTCGTGTCACAGTCACTGCACGAACTCCCCTTCTCACCGCTCCCGCTCGGTGCAGTGTCCCACAGAGCACAGCAGCTCTTGGTCCTGATCATCCTAAATCCCACATCATCAGTGGCAGCTTTTCCACTGTAGCCCCGACCCTTGGTGGAGTACCCGGCGCAAGTGTTCTCGGCAGATCCGCGTCTGCCCAGACTGTGCCATCCCTTCCCTCGGGAGCCGCAGCGATTCTAATCATGGAACCAGCAACTTCCTGGCTGCGAGCTATTGCTTCCCTGGAACAACAGCATTTCAGAGCGAATGTGTTATCAAAACAATAAACCAGGCTGTGCATGTCCAGATTAACTCTCATCTGCTGTTTCCGGGAAGGAGCAGCTGCTCTGACAGCTCCCGTGCCTGTGTTGGTGTTTGCTCGATCTGGAGCAGGGCAGCCCCTTTGAGGGGACCCTCCTGACCTTCCCAGTCACCACAGTCAGGTCCAGGCTGCAGAACTGGAGTCCTCTCAGCCGTGGGAGGAGCCCCAGGGATGCACAGAACCCACGCTGCTCCAAGCCATGGGGCCAGACCGGACCTATCCCAAGTAATTCCTCCCGAAACACAGAGCGAACCAGCACTGGACATTTCACTGCCCAGATCTGTTCCTATTGCACCTTTCTGCTTCTCCAACTCACTGTCAGGCTCTGAATAAAAGAAAATCCAGAGCTGAGGTTCAGGAAGAGAACCGTGTGCTCTCGTGTTGGAGGCCCTGAAGGAAACGGAGATGCATTCCCATAAAGAAATTACCAGAATCGTTAAGGATTAATAATTATCTTTGCATCTGATAAGCTATTGGAGCGTTAATTTCCTGCGAGTTTTTTGTGAGCTGTTGCGTGTACAACAAATTGTGTGTGAGCTCAGCGCGGCGTTCCCGGGCTCCGACGGCAGCCTGGGTGAGATGTGCTCAGCCACCAGTTATTTTCCAATTAACGCGGAGCTGTGGTGTGATGAGTAATCGTGCACAGACAGAGGGAATCTTAATTTGCCTGCCCTTAGAACAGGTTACTGGGATTTCTAACGGGTGGCAAACAACTGCAAATCCTAACCAACCCAAATAACGGCCCTGGCCAGTGTCAAGGCCAATTTCACGGAACGCCGGGATCGCTACATTCTCCTGTGGTGGCTGATTTTGAACTGGCACCAGGAATGAGTTATTCCCACTCCACGGCAATTTCATCTTCGCTTCTATCTTTGATTTATTGAACAGATTTGTTTTCTGGGCTAAATGTTAATATTTTTGCCCTTCTGCTGCTGATAAGGTTTGCAGTTCAGTGTGTCTCTGGTGCAGGAATCAGGAGGGTGGCAGCTGGGTATGCTGGAAGTGCAACCGGCGACCTTTAGACACTTCCCTGGCTCTGAAACACTGCTGTTCTCCCCCTTTGCAGAAATCTCGATTCAGAAGCATCACTCTTCTCCCAGAAATGAATTCTGCCTCAGGAGCTGATTTAAATCAGAGACCAAAATAGAGGAAAAAACCACTCTCCTGTTATTTTCACTCTTCCCCTGCTCAGAATCTCATGCGACAAATCAGCTGCTCCTCACGGAACATCTTCCCAAGACTGAGCATTTTCCTGGAGAGGCTGGAAGAGCGGGGCACGTCCCACCTGGAGCAGCACAGTCAGCACATCACTCTGGAATCTGCTCCAGGCCACTTCCTATCAAACACTGCTGGGAAAATGTTCACAGTGAGAGTGTCTTAAGGAGCCAACAAATTTTAAAATTAAGGAAAACCTTCTCTGTGTGCTGCAGGCAATCTGTCTCCCGCCACACTCCCACCATCTCCACCCTAAAACCCCCAGTTTGTACCTCCAGCTCTGCAACTGCCTCAGAGCATCCTAGTCCAGTCCGGATGGTGTTTTCAGTCTCCCTGCATAATTTAGCGAGACTTTACTGCCTGAAAGAAATTTCTCTGCAAAGAAAGACCAGTAAGTCTTGCCTGATCCCTTCAGCTCTGTACAACTGCAAATTTAATGACCCTACACACTGCCGTGTCCCGTAAATCTTTAATAAAAATATTAAAGAGCCCCAGCAGAGGATCTGCAGCTCAGCCCCCTCCTCACTGACACTCACCCTGAGCTCCGAGCCTTTTTTCCAGTATTTTACCCTTTCCAATAATAGATTATTTTTACCTACATTTAGGGAGTTTGGACCATAATCCATCAGGCAAAATTTTCTTAAAGCCTTGTGGACAACCAGATAGATTTGTACTATCAAGCCTGATAGTTATTTCATTAGCATAAGTGATCAAATTAGTCTGACATGATTTACCTGCCACAGATCCATGCTGACTCACTCCTATTACAGTAAATTTATTCATCCTACCGAAAAAAAATTGAGCTGCAAACTAACTTTAAATGAACGTTTTAGAAGAACAACATTCCTCTGGCATCTCTGCCTCCTGTTATTATTTCTGTGGGGAGGGAGCACAGGCATTTTGGGGTTGTTTTGGGAATGGGCCAGACTAAAAATGAGCCAGAGGGCACAGGAACAAGTGGAGGCATGGAAGAATTATCACTGCAGAGAGGGCAGCCACAGTCAAGGACACCTGATTCCTTCCAGAGAGACACAGCACCGGGAATGAAGCCTGGCACGAGACACTCAAAATGGGATTTATCTGATCTGATTTCCTGCAGACCCTGACGAAGCACCTTGGGCAAGAGACAGAGGGGCAGGCCCACCTTGGAGCTTGCAACCACAGACCCACCATTGCTTCCTACTTTTCACGAAACTTCTACAGCTCAACCCCCAAAAATAAAACAGCTCTTGCCTGGCCAGAATATCTGTTTTTACAGCTCCTTTCCCCGCCGTGGTGGGCAGAAACGTCCCTCCCCAAAGGGTTTGCCCACAGCTGAGGGAGCTGCCAGGCCCCAGGCAGCAGCCCCAGCTGCAGGGACTGCACTCACTGGGCACTCACTGGGCTCTGGGCTGTGATTCCAGCTCTGCTCCTGGCCTCTTGTGCCACCTTTAGGCTCAGCACCTTCCTCCCGGGGCTGGCGTCCCTCCCACCTCGAGCCTGCCTGGTTAAACCCAGAACTCTCCAGAGGACAGAGCAGCTCTGGCATCTCCCTGGGTCCAGCGGGCAAAGGTGCCTAAATCTGCTTCCATCTCCTCCAGTCAGAGCAGAGACTTTTCTGCCATTTTGCTGTTGGCTGAACATTCCGTTGAGATTCCTCACACAGCATTTAAAGAGGGAAGAGGAGGGAGAGAGATTTTTATATGGGCAGGTAGTGACAGGGCAAGGGGCAGCGGTTTTAAACTGCCAGAGGCAGGGTTGGGTGGGATATTGGGCAGGAATTGTTCCCTGGGAGGGAGGTGAGTCCCTGGCACAGGGTGCCCAGAGCAGCTGTGGCTCCCCTGGATCCCTGGCAGTGTCCAAGGCCGGGCTGGACATTGGGGCTTGGAGCAGCCTGGGACAGTGGGAGGTGTCCCTGCCATGGCAGGGGCTGGAATGGGATGAGCTCCAAGATCCCTTCCAATCCAAACCATTCTGGGATTCCGCGACTTGGGAATTCAACCACATAACAGCTGTAAATTAAATTTTGTCCAGGGAAGCATTTTGATATCAAAGGATGCTCACGAAGGCCCACTCCAAAGGCAGCTATTGGGTAATCCGTGTTACCACCCCAATCATTAAATTACATTTTAATTTCAACCCTGTTCTCCAAGCCAAGGAAGCCACATGTAACATCATGCTGAGGGAAGAGTCAGCCAAGTAGTTATGAAATGGTCACAGCTGAGAGGCAGAACAAAGGTCCAGTCATTAAAGCGTTGGAAAACTGGGCCTTTTCCACTGTATAATCCTCTGGAAGCCTCCCCACTGGTTGGCACAGTCAAGTAATATAGCCAGAGATGATATTTTTTTCCTCCTACATAAACTCTCATTTAGCTTCTCGGGGAAAAGAAAAACCTTTTCAAGCTCTTAAGAGTTTAAAGAGAAATAAAGTGAAGTGTGACAGTCACTGGGGCTGCTGTGTTGGATCAAGGGCTGAGGTGTGTCCTTGAGGAAGAACGGGCACCAGTGAGGATTCATCCCTGACCAACTGGCAAAATTCAGCGTAACTGAGGCTGCTCCTTAAGCACCACTGACTTCAAAAGGTTTTAAGCACATAGTGAAAATTACGGGAGGCTTTGATAAGGTGGGACCTTGGTCAAACCCCAGGATCTCTCTAGGAAAGGAGGAGATGCCGTCTCCAAGCAGGCACTCCATGTAACCCCGTAATTAGCACATAATCTGTGCCCTTCAGGAAATCTGAGTCTCTTCTGGATGAGCACCATCAGCGTCATGGCACTGCTGCAAGAACCTTCTCCTTAATTACACGGCATGGCTGGAGCAACCACGCACTCTGTAATTAGTCCCAAAATGAAGCATTTCAGTACTTGCATTTAACAAGTAGTACTGCCATCCTGACTGCCAGCCAGCGTTCAGCCACCATAAAAAGATGTTCTCGCGCAGGAAAACAGATTTTTCCTGCTTCTGAGATGCCGCAGAGATTGGAGAATTTTTCCAGGCTTTTCGAACATCAAGTCCTGTGTCCTTACAGATCTCAGGGTCAGCAGTGACAAGGTAGCTTATCAGGCAGAATGATCTCTGGAGCAGCTTCCCAGCTGGATTAAGCACTGCGGTGAATGGAGGAAATCAACCCAAAAAATAACAGGGAAAATGACAGCCTTTCTGCCGTTTGACAGAGATCTTGCTTTTCCTTCTTTTTTCCCTTGTACTCGTTCATAATTTTGTAGACAGGTAATTACATGTCTGATGTAAAGACCACCCCTCCTAGTTCAGGCTTCAAAGCTGGCAGAATTCAGTTGCAATTTCATCCCAGCAGATCTAGCAGAAATGCAGCTGGGATGGAGGTGGAAGAGCTCACTTCCAGTCGAGGTATTCAAGCGGGAGACGCTGAATCAGCCACGGAGCTGCCGCTCCTGCCTTCACCCTCACCCTCCAAGCACGGGGGAGACCCGAAGGAACGCAGAGCTGAGCTCAGCTCTCCCACAAGACAGGGATCCAGGCCACCCCAGCTCCCACCTGAGCAGGTCTGCACCTCCTAAACCCGAGCCTGTTTCCTCCAGCCAGCTCAGCATCCCAGCCCTGCCATTCCCATCTGTCCCACCCCGGCCGTGGCAGGGGCAGAGCCAGCTCAGTCTGCCCGGCCTCCCTGCCCAGACGTGCCCTTCCCTCCCCTCGGAGCCCCAGAGCCACATTCCCGTGCGGGAGGAGAGCCGGCAGGCAATGGCTGGCAGCCACGTGGGCCAGCGAGCACATGTTATTTGGGAGGGCAGGAGGGAGGAACACCTCGAAATTTAGGGCAGGGTAGCCCAATCCTGCAGCTTCCTCTGAAGCACGGAGTGGACTCTGCTCAGGAGAGGAGCTGGTGTAGAATTCAGAATCACAGAACACTCTGAGCTGGAAGGGACCCACAAAGATCATCGAGTCCCACTCTTAAGTGGATGGGGTCAAACCCACAACCCTGGCATTATTAACACCATGCTCTGACCAACCGAGCTCATCCCAGTGAAGAACCACAGGGAATTTTCATAAGGACACCAACCCGGAGACTCTGCTCCGTTGTCATGAGTTAGTCTGGGGGGGTCAGAGCCAGAGCTGCAGTGCCAAGGCTGCCAGCATCAGGTGTAAATAAACTCATCAAACAACCAGCGAAAAAAGCAGGAGTGGAGTGAACAAACATTTTCTTTAACAGCAGCTTCCGCTCACCTGGATCTTGTCAAAACACCTTTATCTCATCACCGGCACTGCTCAGCATCAGCATCAGCACTGTGCCGTCCTTACAGGGCAAACAAACCTTCCCACAAGACGTGAAGATAAAGGGGAAGAGTGAAAACAGCTTCAGTGGTTTTCTAGTGACAGGATGGCCAGTGGAGAAAACTGATATTCCCTGAACAAAACCAAAGACTGGATAGGAAATGAGCCCTGAAATTACCATCAGACATTTGCCTGTCTAACAGACGCTTGTTCTGGAGGTCTTCAGTCATTATTATTTCAGGGCTGTGCCTGGCATCACTTCTTTCTGACACATGCACACAGAACAAGCCAGAAATGTATCCAAACTGCTCCGAAGAAGCTCCAGCCCTGGGGACTGTCCCTCTCCAGCCCAGGAGATCTGCTCACACCATTACTATTCTTCCCACTTTCCCAGCACCTGCATTGAATATCCCTTGTTGCTAAGTCCACTCCAGCCCTCCCAGCACAGACCCATCCCTCCCTCTTTGCCAGAGCATCAGCAGCAGGTGCTCTCTTGCCCAAACACTCCCAGTTCCCTCTGTGTGCTCCGCAGGCAAACGTTCCCCGGATCTGTGATCGCTCCAAGCTGCTGCTCATCCCCGCTGCTCTGTGCACCTCCTGTCTCCCCACTGAGGCAGCCACTGCTTTACAGATCTTTCAGGTGCAATTTCTATTTTATGAATAAAAGAAAAGATTTGGTCAATCAGAGACATGGGGAAAAAAGACACAGGAGCCTTGTCTCTGCTCAAACACGCCCGAAGCGCAAAAGCCTAAAATACGCTGCGGATGAGAAGATAAAATCGGGAGCATCACAACTGAATTGGGATGTCTGGTCACTTCAGCTCTGTCAGAATTGTACCCTGCTGGTGCTATTGAAGCCTCTCAGCCGCCCTGTAGCAGCACAGCCCTTTCTGAAGCTGCCAGGCCTTTGTTCCTCCCCAGAACAGTGTCCTGCTCGTGCACGCAGGGGCAGGGCAAGGTTGGACACTGTGCGCTGCATTGTACTGTCAGCCTAAAGAGAAGCTGATGGGATAATAATTAATTGCAGTCTCCCTGTAATAAAAGACGAGACAAAGCCGGAGATATAAATAAAATCATCAAAGGGACTCACAGAATAGGAGCTGTGTCTGCATTTTGTGGGCAATTTACAAGCCAAAGGAAGGTTGGGAACCCAAGGACTGAAAAGCAATAAAAATCTATGGAGCCCTCACAAAACCGTGACAGCGTCTCGCTGATCTGTCTTGTTACCAGGCAGAGGTATAAATTCCCTCAACACCTCCGTTGTTTAAGGAGCTGGAAAGGGAAGGGAAAACCATGGCTCGAAGTGGGAGTGACCCCCAGCTCACTCAGCCCCGCACAGCGGGGAGGTGCCCTCGGAAGAATAGAGGAGACAGAAGGCACCCAGCGCTGCTCCGGGGGCAGCCGGCTGCCAGCGAGGCACCAGCCTGGAAACGGGGGCTGCAGAGCTCCGGGCAGCCCCGGGGCTTCCATGGAGACGTTTTTAACTCTCTTTGTGCCGCGAGGGCTCCTTTCCTTATGGCCCGCACAAAAGCAAGCCCTGCCCTGACCTGCAGCTTGCCAGGGCCAGCTGCTTGTCCCTGCTCCCCGGCTGTCACCACCTTGCAGCTCGGGGGCGAGAAGTGGTGACGAGGCACAGCCAGGGCTCAAAGGGCCCCGACACTGCCCCAGCCTCGAGCAGCTGCAACCTGGAGACACGGGAGGGAGGACAGAGGGGAACCCTCCCCCTGCTCCCTCCGCAAGAGGCCGTGAGAGAGGAAAATGGATAGAAAACAGGGTGGATATGAAGGCAGGGGAGGCAAGATCCTCTGTCCCGTTTAGTGCCTCGTTCTCACTAAGGTGGGACTAACAGGTCCCTCAAACAGGGACTAACAACACCCTCAGAGCTGGTGAGGTGACACATCCCTCTGCTCAGCAGCCTGCCCCGATCCCCGGATCCTTCCACTCAACCTCAAGGACAGAAGGACTAAAAGAACATGACCAGGTCCTCTCATAAAAGGGGAGAGGTACAGCCCTCCCAGACATCTGGGCCAAACGGCTGCTGGTCCAGGCCCCTTCTCCTGGGAAACGGGCTATTGTCCCTTCAGCTCATCTCCATACGGCGTCAATCCCACCGCAGAGCTCTTCCCTCATTCACCCCCGAAGTGGAGGGAGAGGCCAGGAACAGTGGGAAAGCAAGGAGGCACCACCCTCAGCCGCTGTGGTAAAAGATTTTCTTGCTAAGAGTGTGCATAGCAGGGACAAGCTGGAAGCACAGATCCCAAATCCCAGCCCCACATCTGAGCTTTGGTTTGTGTTTCTATTTCCTCTCCCTGTCTTTTTTTTTTAAATTCTCCCTTCAGAATCTTCTTCTCTGGCTTATCCAAGCCAAGGTAAAGAAACAACAACTAATTAAAAGGAACTGACATTGCACAATGTCCCCCCGAAGGCAAACACGAACCTCTTCCCAAAGAACAAAGAAGTCCTCAACTAAACAATGGCTTCCTTAATGGAGGCGGCAAAGGCTTTCTTCATCCCGATCCCTAAACAACAAACAAAGCAACCAGAGAGGAAAGTCACCTCCCCTTCCCTGCTCCTGCCTCGCCAGGACTTTTCATCCCCGCAGCAGCGATGCCAGTAGGGAAGGGGCTCTGCCTTGCTGGGGACCTGCTGGGTGCTCACCAGAGGGGGGATCACCACAGACCCCCCCTGCCCTGTCCCCGCACAGCCCAGGCTTGGCAGGAAGGAGAGGTGATACGGCCCCAGCCAGCCCCGGGGGCAGCACAGCTCTGGCCAGCCCAGGAGTTCGGGCTTTTGCCTTTGCTTCCAAGCAGGACACAGAACCAGAGCTGGGCTGGTTGGATTTAGGGACCAAGTCTTGGATCTAAAAGGAGGAGCCTGTCTGAGCTGAGGGCTGGCCACACCGTACCAGTCTGACCAGCTCCCTGTGAGCCCTTCTCTATGCACAGAAGCTGGATTGGTTATTTAAAGGTCTTTTCCAACCTGGATGATTTTATGATTCTGTGACGCTACCCAAGGACCTGGAGGGGCAATGCCCAGAGCAAACTCAGCATCCCCAGCTTGGCTCCAGGGAACTCAGGATGGACCAACCAGAAGTCTCCTGTCACCTGGCAGGTGTCCTGATAAAGCCCATCCTCGTGCAGGTGCAGAGCTGGTGTGGGGGAGAGAAAGGCAGACTGAGAGTTAATCTGTGTCCTTGACTCCAAGCAAGTTGAGAGCTGCTACAGAGAGTGGGAGAGATCTGGAAAGCACCCAAATGTTTGTGGGGCCTACCACCAGATTCTCCCTCTAGCTTGCGAGCAGTCCCGTGGGTAGGGAGAAGGGATGGAGGCTCCAAGTGCTGCCGAGGGAAGAGCACACTGTGGGCTCACGAGCGCAAAAGCAGAGCCCAGCTGCAGCTGTGCCAGCTCTGTCACTGCCCACTCCCGGGGACCACCCTTGTGCCATCTGCCAGCCGGGGAGGCCTCTCACTGCTCCCTAATCCGGCTCAGCCAACATGAGCTGTCTTTTTCCATCCCTACATGTGCACGAACACTTCCCTTCTGCCTCCGTGTCCCTCCGTGGGAGGGTTGGAGGGATTGGGAATGCACACGAGGAATTATCAGCGTACTGCCAGTGTCTCACATTCACATCCATCGCTTCCGGAGGCTTTGAAAGACCACAGCCCAGCTTGCTCCTCAGGAGCCCTCCCAATCCAGACCTATGTCACACATCCCCTAGCCAAGGCCATTTTTAGAGGGATCCACTTTGTGCTCTTCAGGGCAGCCTTGTACTGCCAGACACCACAATGGAGCCACGGGACACAGGGATTCTGGACCCATAAAGTCTCCAGAGGCTGCAGCTTGATAAGGAATGCGGTGACAATCCCTATTCCCTCACCCCACGGACTCTCAAGGCTGAATTCAGTCACCGTGAAGCTCAGAACTGGGGCACAGCATCTGGCCAAGGTCTCCGGTGGGTGAGAGCCATCAAAACGCTGAGTGCCGGCTGCCCTCTGTGCTAGCAGGACACAGGCCTGGTGAGGTGAGCCCCAACACCAAACATTTCTCACAGCACTCAGCCAGGA
Source organism: Pomatostomus ruficeps (assembly GCA_013400735.1). NCBI lineage: Eukaryota > Metazoa > Chordata > Aves > Passeriformes > Timaliidae > Pomatostomus > Pomatostomus ruficeps. The sequence goes on from VYZT01021173.1 coordinate 148,126, forward strand.
GGAGCCTCCTCGCCCAGCTGGTCCAGAAGCTGCTTCTGCCAAGGGCACAGTCCTGGTTGTGCTCTCTGACCTGAGAATCAACACTGGTCTTGAGCTTCAAATCCAGGGCTCAACCCCAACATCCCCAGTCCATCCTTTCCTGCAGCTCCAGCGGGCTGGATGGCCACAGGTGCCTGCTGGGGGACTGACCCGGGGCAGGCGCTGCAGAGCCGACTCCTGCCCGAGGTCAGAGCCCGACACCGCCGGGCTCGGCACAAGCAGCGCGCTGTCAGGAGGGCCCTCACACCGCGCTGCGTGACTCTGCCCTGCACAGCACAGACACACGAACAGAGCCGCAGAGCCACTTCCCCGAGCTGCAGGAGCAGCCCTGACAGCAGAGGGGCCGTAACCTTTTGCTGAAATACAGTAACTTTAAAAAATCCCATTCTGGGGATGCAACAGACGCTCATCTATCACACCTTCAGCTGTAAGATACCCCCTTCCTACCAGCAGGCTTTTTTTTAACCTGCATCCAGGCAACGGGAACCACGCTCGCTGATGGAGTCGGAGCTGCGCGCACGGCCACAGCCGGCCCGAGGTAATTCCTGCTCACGGGCAGGGGAGGGAGAGCTTGGGAACGGCTCCTGCTCAATCGTCCAGAAGGTGATTAAACACTGTGCCGCTCAGATCCACACTGGCAGCCTGGCAGGAACAGGTCAGAGGTGAGGAGGGAGGATCTCATCACGTGAATATCGAGTTTAAAGAGAAGCATCTCCCTCTGATCCCATTTGCAGCCTCTTGTGCAGTGTGAGCGGGAGGAGCAGGTTGGAGGAGAGGCCGCCTGTGCTGAGCTGCCACAGCAGCACCCGGAGAGGAGGGGACTTGGACTCAGGCTTAGAAACTACTCCAACTCTATGCATGGAAGGAGGGGAAGGGTGCAGGCACCTCCTTGCCCACCCTCAGCATGGATCCTGGGCTATTGGCTCCTTCAGCCTCGGCAGGCTGATCCGCCAGGACCTTGGGCTTCCTGCCTCTCCTGTTCCTGAGCCATCCTGCCTGCTGTGCAATTTAGCGAGTGTGGCACGGATTCTGCAGGGTGTGAGCACACTCACACGCTGAACCAAACGCAGTTCAAGCTTTTTTTTTATCAGGAGGTGATGACACCTGGACTTTGGGTATCTATTCAGACTAGTTTAGTGATCAGTAGTTAATATTCATGTGTGAAATGCAAGTGAGAGCTCTTTTGATCCTCTGTCCTCGTGCCCCTGCATCCTGGACTCGGTGGCACGAGGAACCACATGACTGCAGCCATGGGAGGAGGGTGCTCGTGATCCAGTGCTCTGTCCTCTCCTGCCCTGCACTCCAAGGGCTGTCCTGTCACAGCCCACTGGGATTGTTGGAAGGAGGCAGCTGGGTGAGAAATCATGGATTTTAAATAAAAACTCAGGGAGCCTGATGGGTACGGCATACGTACACAGGGCCTCAGCTTTCCCCAGGGGCTGGACAGGTTCCTGAGCCCTGTGAGAGGTCAAGGATGATGATACCAGATGCTCTCAGTGCTCTAAGGCACCATTCCCTGCTCCTCAGGAGCTCCCCTGGTGTCTGCACCTGCAGACCCATCAGGGGAAGGCAGAGCAAGAGCAGAGCACACAGGACAGCCACATCCATCTAATCAAGGTGTGCTGCTAATGCCTTGAGGAAAGAAACGCCAGGCCTTGCAGTTTATTATTCTATGGGCCCCAAGAGCAAAACCAGACACCAGGAGCTCTCCCTGCTGTAGGATTCTTGGAAGAGAGCACTCCATCCAGCTGAGCTCCCACAGACGAGCGGATCAGGACTAAGCAGGTGTGTTAAAACTCTTCCTCTAACAGAATTTTTACAGCCCCTGAGGTGCTGCAGCCTTACATTACTGCTGCACTTGACTTTGCAGGCTCTGTCCTTCACTCACAGCCTCACAATGCTGAGGTGACTCCTACAGAGCCATTTTCCTGAGCTGACCCTTCCAGACACATCAGATTCACCTGCCACAGCCATGACACAGCTCAGGGGCAGCAGCAGCATCCTGAGAGGCTGTTGAGGGCAGAAGGGCAGAGCTGCCAAGTCCTGAGGGGACCTGTCAGCTTAAACTTTATCTGCTGGAGACCTGCAGGCGCTGAGCTCACACCTGCGGAGCGTTGTGCTCACAGAAGAGCCCTGCAGAGCTACAGCAGTTCCTCGGTTCTTTACAAGAGTTCTCTTCCTCCACAAGGGGGTTGTTTGCAGGCATTTCCTTCTCAGGATGTGCTCCTCACAGTGTGCCTGGGTGGTGCAGAGCTGCTGCGGGGACATGACAGCTTCCTGACCACAGTCCTGTGAACCGGGCAAGGAGAACAGCCAGGCCCTGAGCCCAAGGGACCTCCCACCGTGGGCTGAGCATCCCAAGGCCTGGGTGCTCCATGAACCTGGTGCATGGTGGTGTGACCATGAAGCCATGAGGACCAGAGTGTGTGGAAGGTGCTGGACTGCCATGGAGGGGGCAGAGCCACTACGGTCCCTCAGTGGAGACTTAAACGACACTGACTGTAGTGTACTGCAGGGTTTAGGATAAACCCCTCCTCGGGGTGAGCACAGGGGTGACAGCCAGGGGCTGGCTGCTGGCACAGTACGGGACACAGCACAGGGCACAGCTCTGGCTCAGCAGGGCCGCTTGCTCTCTGACTTCCTCTTCATCTTCATCCCTGGGCTGTTCTGAAGGGAAGTTTGTGCGAGACAAACGTGTGTGGCACACAGTGCCAGCTTCAGAGCAGGCTGCGAGGAGGCAGATTGAGCTCTCCGCGCAAACCAACAGCGAAACCATTCCTTGGTGGCTTCTCTTGTGGGACACTTCAAAGGCACCACGCAGCCACAACGCTGCTGCTGCCCTGGGGAAGCACTCGCTGAATACCCTCCGTGAATGAGGAGGAAAAATTAAGCAGTTCCATTTGGCACGTGCAGCCCAATAAAGATCCCCGAATGCTCAGCTTCTCATTGAACCTAAGGCAGGCTGTTAATTCGTTATTCACTTCCCAGCCTGGAAGGGAAAGCATGTTATACCCGAGGGCCAGAACTGATGAACAGAGCCATAAATCAAGCAGTTTACAAGACCAGCAATTAGGAAACAAGCCGACAGAAGGGAGAACTCTGTCAGTAATAAAGCAGACACACCACAGGATCTGCTGAGTGCTCAAAGCAACGGGGGACACGCAGTCCTTTCCACACTCCATCTCTAACTCTTCCAATCATTTGCTGCTTTCCCCCTCTCTCTTCCCCTTCCTTTTATTTCCTCCTGCCCTCCCTCCAGTTTTTGCTCTGTTCTCTCCCCCCTCTCTTCCAAGAAGCCTATTCTCCTAGTGAATGCAGGAACACACCTGCTGAGCAAATGGACTTGGCAGCTGCTGCCCGGGAGCAGAGGCACGTGCTGGGTACCAGCAGCCACAGAGGATGGATTCGGGCAGTCCACGGGTGCAGGGTGGGTGGGGGAGCTGGGTGCTGTTCTCCAGCCCAAGGACTGCACAGTGCAGGGGCCCCTGGGCAGGGGACAGGTCCTGGGATGGTGGTGCTGCGGGAACAAGTGGCAGTGGCAGAGCTGCTCAGGTGAGGAAGGGACAGGGTGACGCTAAACCACCTCGCCTGTCTTCTGCCCTACTCATATCCTGGGTCCAGCACCAGTCACATCCAGCTCCCTTGACTTTGACAGCAACTTCCAACACCCTCCCAGTGTCTCCTGTTCTATTCCTACTTCCCTGGCCTTTGACATCACTCCAAATGATCTCCTGGAGTGAGATCCAAGGGGGATTAGTGTGTTTAGAGCCACTGCTGCTGCCGGTCCCATGGGCAGCTCTGCACCACGCTGCCCCCACAGAACCCCCCACAGAAGGGGGGCAGTGCTGGGGCTGGCTGGACACTCCTTCCCAGACGCTGCACTCCTGTGGAGCAGCGCTGTGGGCAGAGCCAGCCCCGAGCAGCTGTTCCTGCACACAGCACAGGCGCACACCCGTGAAATCCCAGTGCAGGACATGGGCTTGAACCACCTCTCCCAGCTCCATGCACTGCCACAGCTCCTGGACATCACAGATCTGGGAAATCACAGCCAGAGGTGAGAGGTTTTGCCTGCATTAGCCTTTGGCACCGGTCTCCCTGACACAAGAGGAATATGGTTACTTATGGGCCTCCCTTTATCAAGGAAGGAGGGAGACCAGACACTCCTCCAGTTCACTCTTCCAAGACAAAATGGATCAAGTTATGCCAAGAATTAAGTGTGTGATATTCCAGTGCAGCCTGGAGGACCCTTATGTTAACAAGGAGCATCACTCCAACGCCCTCCCAGCTGCCTGCGGGTGCTCTTGAGTGGAAAGGCCAAAGATTTGTCTGGAAGAGTTGTCCATGAGAGGAGGAAACACCTCCTCTAACCTTGAGCGGAGAGAGATTAATAACCCAACTCCCCCAGCGCTGGGGCTGGGAGGCTTTGATGAGCTCTTTGGCAAGGGCTGTAGGAAGAGGCTGCAAGGCGAAGTTAAATAATTAGGTCACTGCAGAGCACAAGGAAAGAAAGTAGAAATATCCTCTGATTGCAGAGAAGGAGCAAACAGCTGCATTTCTGGAGACAGGCTGCACCAAGCTCCACGAGGAGCTGGGGAGGGGAATGGCTTTCAAGGTCTTGGGAAAAGCAAATCCCAGACACGAGGCCATGACAACAAAGCACACTCAACAGCTGGGACTCCTTGGGACAAGACGGGAAATCCTCTTCCAAGGAAGGTTTTTCCCACTCACATCTTGGCAAGCCACTGTGAGCATTTACATTTCACTTATCCAAGGTCTCTCTCAGGCCAGCCAGCCATGGATTTCACTCCCAGAACAGCCGGAGAGTTTCTGAACCACCACGACTCACCCCAGGTGCGTTTGTGTGTTTGATGACAGGGGAGATCCCACCGGATCTGTGTGAGGCTTGCCTCAGGGATCCTAATCCATGGTCTTGGGATTCCCAGAGCCGTGCAGGGAGCACCCATGGAGCTGTGCTGCTGCTCAACGCTCTGAGCACAGAGCCCACAGGGATGCACAGGTGCTCTCCTGCTGCACCATCCGCAGCCTCACAGCTGTCCCTGGTGCACAGGAAGGAAGAACATGAGGGAATAGCAACTGCTGGCACTTGGGCCGAGGGTTTGTTTTCCCAGGAATGTCACCGAGGATTTGCACGGCATCAGGTGGGCCTTGAGTGGCACCTGAAGGGAATTCCAGGCGCTCGCTCTGCCCCGCTCCGGGAAGGTCAGAGCTCACAGCGAGCCATATGTTCAGCCTTGGCTTCCCCTCCCAATGCCAGGACGTGTCTGCGAGGAAGGAAGCCAGAGGGAATGTTAACGGATCGCCACCGAGACGGAGCCTCTCCTTGGCTCCCACCCTAATTAACCATCGGAAGGGCCCTGCCTTGCCAATAAAGACTGCGGGGTTGGTAATTAATTAGTGGCCTATTGGGATCCCGGCACCTCTTGCCCAAGCCTGGCTCCATGGATTGATGCAAAGGGGATTTAATGGAAACACAGTGGTTTTCCCATTGTGGCCTTGAGCTAAACAGAACTGGTTTTTGAGGGAACCTCATTTACAGTCCTGTGACTGATGCTTGGCTCCTCAGCCTGCAGGTACAGGAGGAGAGTGGAAAGGAACCTGCCTGTGGAATGCAGGAACGACAGAGAGAGCGCCCCGAGCTGATTTGTGAGCTATTTATGTTCTCCATCCTCCCTGCATAAGAAACCAGCAACAGCAGAAGGACAGCACGATCCTTTCCCACAGTGGGAAGCTGGAGGTGGAAAGTGCCCAGGAGCTGGAACAGGGACAGCAAACCAAGGCTCAGGTGCTTCTTTTCCTCTCCCATGACCATGGGTGACACTGCAGCACTGAGGTGTCAGGCCCAGGGGAAGGAGCAAGGGCAGAAAGGGCATCAGAAAATCACATCAGAGCAGCCCAAAATGTTTTTAAAAGATGCTCAGAGGACAAGATGAGGAGCAGCTGCCAGAGGTCAAGGGATGATCCCTCTGGCCTGGGATGGAAGAAGGTTTTTCTAGGGGTACTGAGGGGCTGGCGCCATGTATGATACCCACTCTGGCACCTCCCACCCAGAGATCCAAACCAGAGCCAACTGTGGCATCCTGCAGACGCACAAAACGTGCACAGCAGTGAGACAAAGCCACGCTGTTGGGTGTCAGGGCTGGGTTTGTGGGCCCAACCAGTGACAGAGCTCAGGAGGGCAAAGAATACAGAAAAAGAGGTCACCGTGCCGAGAACAAGGTGCTCAGAGCCAAACATAGCACAACATCAGCAGTGGGATGGGCCAGAACAGCCCTGCACACCAGGGGAAAGGAGCCAGGGCAGGGCAGACAGGATAAATAGGAAACCACTCCGCTCTATGAAGGGAAAACTTGCTCCTTACATGGCCAAAAGGAGCCAGAACCACATCAACAGTTCCCCTGTTACAGTTTTATTCCTTCATCCTAAAAATGAGAACAGTCCACTTGCAGCTTAGTCCTGGTCCTCCTGTAGCCGCTGTTCCTGCAAGACTCCAGCCCTCGGATTCAGCCGCCTTTATCCTACACCCCAAATACACCGGCATTGAGCCCGTTCTCAGCCACCAAATGCTGGGTTTCCTTCCCTGCTCTCACCTTCCATCTTCCCTCTGGAACTGGGTGAGCAGGACCATCTGATCCACAAGCTTAACTGCACAGAATCATGGAATATCCTGAGTTGGAAGGGACCCACAGGTTATCCAAATGCTTCTGGAGCTGTGGCAGCCTTGGGGCCAGGCCCATTCCCTGGGGAGCTGGTCAGTGCCCCAGCACCCTCCTGGGGAAGAACCTTTTCCTGAAATCCCTCCTGAGCCTCCCCTGGGGTATGCAAGTGAACTGTGAGGGGTAGCCTGGGATGCTGCTGCTCCTGCTGGGCTCCTCACTTCACTGCAACCCCCGGATGCAACCCCTCCCCGGTGCTGCTGGATGCCCTCTGCCCAAACTTGCAATTGTCCTCCCTTCCTAACAAGCTCTCTGGCTCCTTGTTTTGCTTCTCATCTCCTGTATTGCAGCTGGAGCTTTCCAGCTCCCTCTCCTGGCTTGATGTCGCTGTCCCTGCCCCAGGGGGACGTGTGCCATGCTGCTCTGATCTGTCTGTCCCCAAGTCACAGCATTGTCCCAACACCAGCAACTTCACACCGGCCTCTCCCAGGTGCCATCCACACCGGGAGCTGTTGTAACCTCTCCTTTCAGAGTCCTCTGGTAGCCCTTGTCCAAATAAACTCATCTTGAAAAGATTTTTCTTTCCAACAGACACCATTTTCACTCCTCGTGGTCGGCCCGCGTTTTTCCACATAAAGCTGTCAGTTCCGTGAAAATGTCAGCTCAAGGCTCAGCAACCATCGAGAAACAGATCAAGTGGAATGAATCATTTGGAAAGCAAGGAACAGAACAGAAAAATCTATGATTCATCCACACCTTGGGTACTGCGGGCACTCGTGGTCCCTTCATCTCAAAAGGGGATATCAGAACTGAAACAGATTCTGAAAAGAGCACAACAGATGGTGGTAGACACACAGCATAATTAAAAGCACAATTACCGAGGCACAATGAAGTAGGCTCAGACTCGTTAGTGTGCAAGAGAAAAGGCTCGTGGGGAAAAAGTCAGGGTGTGAAGTCATTATTGCTGTGAAGGGGGCTTGGCTCCTCACCTCCTCCTCCAAGCCAAGGGCTCAGGGCTGTGGATTAAGCTCGGCGAGGCACCCCAGGAGGTGCAGCCCAGCCCCCCAAGACCAGGGAATCTCCGTCTGCTCCTGAAGCTGGCACGGAGGCTTTGCTTCAAGTGTCTCACGAACAGAGGGACAACCACGTTCACCTCTACAACTCCCATAATCTCCTTACTCTCAGTCGAACATCCTCTCTTTTCTCTATCATATTAGGAAAAAAGCCCATCCCAGTGTTCTCAGGAGTAAGTTAATTATACCAGTGCTGAAGGCCTTTCCTTGCCTCTCCCCATCTGTCATCTTTCATTCATTATGAAGGAATGAGCCCCCACCTTCTATCAGCTCATAGCACCAGGCCACCCACCAGATTTCCAAGGAAGCGGTGTCGTGCTTTTCTTTATTCATGCTTCTAGCAGGGAAAAACACCCACAAAGCTCCTCGCTTGCCTCCAAAACCTCCTTTTGCTGTGATTCTACAGCACGCTTGCCAGCACAGCACCAGGATCACAGTCAGGATCCCTGCACTGCTCCTCTGTTCACCTCCACAGTCTCACGCTTTGGCAGGAGCTCTCCGGGACAAGCCTCCTCCTTTCCCCTGGTACAATCCCACACCACAAAGCTCCGTTTTGCAGCTCTCATGCTGAGGATCTCCCACGGGAGCTCCCCAGCTGCATCCATCCCTGGTTCAGTATCTTCCTCATCGGATCCATTCTTTTCCTGAAGGACCACGGGAGGGACATTCAGGCCCTGCACTGTACTGGTCCCACTCTCTTCCTAGACTGGTTGAGCTGGGCCAGGGCATGCAGTGGTGTGGGCTGGCTCCAAGTCCTCTGTAATGGTCTGCAGGGAGGGAAAGGTCTTGGAGATTTGTGTGTGGAGTTAGCTGGAATCCCTTCAAAAGCCTGCGACACTTCATCTCCTCAGCACAACATCTGAGATGCTGCACATTTATTTACTGTGATGTTCCAAGTGGTAAAGTGCCTTTCTAAACCGCCCTGGATGCACACTGGGATGGGAGCTGGCATCGGCCCTTCTGCCCTTGGAAAAGCCCACGAAGAGGCTGGAGGAGCTCTAGGAGCACAGGGGCAGCCTGGTGGGTGTCGAGTCAGTGATAAACCTGCTTTGAAAGCAGAACCTCTGCTGGCATAGAAAAGGGCCAAGATTCTGGAAAAGATTTCACACTCAGTCCTGAGCACTGTGCTCCAGGAAAACCCAATTATCCGGGACAGCGGCCCAGAGGGGCAGAACAATCCCTGTCCTTGCAGACACACAAAAGCTGACTGGGTGATGTCCAGACCAACTGGAGCTCACTTTGAAGCTGGCTCTGGAGACTCCCTGAGTGTCCTTTCACCCCATTATCCTCTGACTGTAGGACTACACATCCCTGACACGGCAGGCAAGTCTCAGAGCACTCCTGGAGCTCAGCTGTCCTCCTCGGCTCTCTGGCATGAGACACCCAGAGCACAGACCCTTCTGGCCCAGTCCCCGAGCTGGGTGCCTTTTACGCACAGCAGAATGGCTCCTGTCTTGACAGCATTCCCACAGTCTTGCAGATAAGCCAGAGGGTGCCCCTGGAAAAACAATCTGCAGGAAAGCTGAAGTGTTGGCGCAAAAGGCTGGCTGGTTTGCATTTGAATTTCAGTAAAAATGCACTTAGATCAATGTTTGGCTCCAAAAACCCCTTTCAGGGTTGAAAGCAGTTCCTAAGAGCCTTGCTAAAGCAGTTCTTGGCAGTGGGGTGGTGTCTGCAGGAGAAACACCAATTCCCACTGAGGGACACAGGATGGGAACTGCCCCTCCCTTACACCCGGAGACACCTCGGGACTGGCATTCTGTAAGGAGGGACTTTACACCTTCACCCGGGGATCATCGTGGAAAACAAGGGGTTATAAAGCCACCTGGAACATCACAGTAAATCAATGTGCAGTATCTCAGAGGTTCTGCTGAAGAGATGAGGCTCACGGGCTTTTGATGAGATTCCAGCTAATTCCACACACAAATCTGGCTCCGAGGCCTTTCCTTCCAAGCAGACTGTTACTAAGCCCTTCCACCAAAAGGCTGAAGGCAGTGACTGACTGCATTCCTCCTGGCCAGGACCTTCTCTGGCCTGCTCTCCCTTGCTGCAAAGCTTGGCCCTCCCCAGCAGTGCGGCACAAGCAGAGAGAGGGCCCTGCTGCAGGACGTGGGTTGAAGCTGTTGGGTTTTGCTGCTTGCAGATGTTTTCAGGGACCTGTTTTGAACTGAGATCATTTGGATTTGCTACATTTGCAGCCCCAGACCCCCAGCCTGTGCAGCAGCACAGGGGAGGGTAGCTCTGCCACCAGGGAGCTCAGCCCTGCCTTGTTCAGGGCTGTGTATTCCAGGACTGGCAGGAAAACAGGGAGGAGCAGAGGCAGCATCACAAGGGGAAGCATGAGAGACTTCCCTTGGAATAATCCCTTCCATGGAGAGGAGTTCAAGCAACTGTAGGCTCTTCCAGATTACACCTCCCAAATCCCTGGGATCAGTCAGAAAGAGGCTGAGTTGTTGTTTCCACAGCCTGACTCTGGGAACTACACCCAGTAACACTTTACAGAGACGGGTCAGCACTGGCCCTGCTCCTGTTCCCCACACGTGCCATCAAAGGGTGTGCTGGCAGCTGCGAGAATCACCCACGGCTTCTTCAGCTGTGGTTGGTGTCCTTTAAAGCAATCAGTGCATCCTCCAAAACATTGCCTGCATTCCCTGCTCCTGAAAACTGCCTGCTGGAAGTGCTAATGTGCTGTTAGACTCTGTGTGATGATTATAGATGATAAACATAATTATTTTGGGTCCTGATTGCCTCTGCCATCTCCATTCTGGTGCTGATGTGTAAAGCAATCTCAGTGTTATCAGTTTTATGGGCAGAGCGTGGAGACGGAGATTTATTCCTGAAGGCAAACCTTCAGGGAACGACCCCCCCGAGGCACAGAGCTGGGCTGTGACAGATTCCGGCCTCCTGGAACGCGGAGTCTTTAAGATGCACCTGAACACTGCCAAGCCCAGGCTGGAGAGTGATGAAGCGGGGGGGGATTCCTCATCCAGCTGTGAATGCCAAGGGGAGGAAAGCGCTGGTGATGGAGAGGGAGATTTGCCTGTCCAAAGTAGTCCTGTCAGGCAGGTACCACACAACTCAGGATTTCACTGAGATGAAGAAAATGAAGTCTCCTAAAGCAGCACAGTGGCCTATTCGACCTGGGGGTACCGTGTGAGAACCTGGGGCTGGGGAAGCCCTTCAGGGTAGGACCAGCAGATGCCTCAGGTTGGGATCCAGAGCACAAACCTCTGAGTTCTGTTTCAAACCCCCGACTCATCCATCCTCCAGAAGAGTGCGGCTGCCTCCCAGCCATGAGAATAAAGACAACGCTGCTAAGCCCTGTGGGGAGGATGTCGTTGTCCCTTATAGAGGTGGGTGAGAGACAGGAGGCACGTGCTGTGACAACTGTAGGGCTCTGCATGGGAGAAATAACCAAAGGAAGGCCCACTCCCTGTGTTCCATCGTGTTCTCTTTACTGTCATGTTGTCCCGTTTGTAGCACTGGGCTGTGAGCTCCCTCTTCTACAATCCCTGCCACATCCTGAGAGAGACGGAAGCGGCAAGCCCTGGGCAGCCTCATGAACTTTCCTGCCAGTGCAGGAGGAAGGGGTTACTGGGAGCAGCCTGAGGGGCAGAAGGAATAGTGAGATTGGCAGATTTTAAGCTCCCCAAGCAGCCCTGCTTCCTTCCACACTAACCCCATCATGACCTGGCTCCACAGAGACAGCCACTGCCTGGAAAACAACCCGCTCTTTAAGTTTTATTATTAAATAAATACATCCAGCCAGCTATCACGAGGCCCTGCAGCCAGAGCAGCCAAGGAAAGGGCTGGAGAAGCCAGAAAAGCTCCAGTGAGAGCAGGTAACCAGAGCTGTGTTTAGCACAGAGCAGAGACAAGGCTCCTCACACGAGCAGGCTGCGGCCCCCAGACATCCCCCCTGGCCCAGCCTGGCTGTGCAGGGTATTTACACGCACAGGCAGGGCGACGCCAAGCCCTGGCCGCTCAACAATCAACTTTTATTCTCTGCAGACCAGCAAAGCCAAGATTTCAGTAAACTCGCAACCCCAAAAATGCGCCTGCGGATTGGGTAGAGCGGAGCCTGTGCTCTGCCTGCCAAACTACAAAGCCCGGCTCCGGTGGGTGGTTTCACGGTGAGGTTTCTGTGGAGAGGAAGTGTTTCCAGTGGTCAGGGCAGGGATGGGGTTCCAGGAGACCTGGATCCCATCCCTGGCTCTCGGAATCTGGAGAGCTCTGATTGAAGGAAATCTCACACACGCTCAGGAGCCGCTCTCCCTCTGCCCATCCCTCCTTGCTGAGGCACAAAACGCTGCTCCGAGGGGGAGGCTGATAGCACTGCCTGACCTTGCAGGGGTGTTGTGGTGCTGGGTGATTGATGCCTGAAAGGCTGTCAGAGCTCTCTGGATTAAAATCTCTCTGGAAGGCATTGGAGACGTGCACATACGGGTGCAGACACGTGAGAGGGAGACATGCAACTCACACACGCTCTGCTCCCCTCCCTGCCTGCAAACCCCCACCCAGACTCGCTGGGCCCGCTACTCCTGCGTTTAAATATTTACAAGATGGGCCTGCAGGAAACCTGGGGTTTAGAGCAGAGCAGCCAACACTCGGCTCAAAGCTGCCCTCACAAACCGAGCCTGCTGCTCTGGCTGCCCAGGCTCAGCCCCAGCTCTTTGCTTTTACTCACAAAACCAGGCCATTGTGAAGCCCGAGCCCACGGCAGACACAGCCCAGCCCTGCTCAGTTTGATCAGGCTGGAACCTGGGGCCTCCCCTGGCCCTTGGCGTGGCTCCCTCTTCCTTTCACCCTTCATGTCCTTCACATGCTGCTTTTACCTCATTAATGGAGACACCAAAAAGGCTGGGCTGAGTCGTGAGGCCTCTGGCACGCCTTTGGAAAAGTACCTCCTTGAGCAGCTCCCATCACCTCCTCCCTAGGAAGGACCTTGTCTGGAGGTGTGTGAGCTCCTGGAACAGTTCCTTTGCCCCAGGCAGAACCCACCAACTGCACCAGCAGTTTCTACAACAAATAAAAAAAGGAAGTAGGAAGGAACATCCCGCTCTTACAGGATGGCTCTGTGTTGAGGCTTGGCTCTTTACAGTATTTTATCCAACTTTTGGGCTCCCTTCCTGTCCTAAATGGATCTGGACACTGTTAACTTTTCTAAATCTTCTCTTACCTTGTTGGCTGCATTTCAGAAATAGGTGGCATGAGTCAATCACAGGGGACCAGTTTAAAACATTGTAAGCTACTTCCCTCAAGTGGAGGGAATAAAAATCACTCAGCCGTGTGTCACAGGCTCTGTGTGTACCTCAGGTAGGGGGAGGTAACGGGAGATGGACACATGCATGAGGTAGAACCTACCAACCTGTGTGAAAGGTGTCAGGAGAAGAGAAACACTGCCAGTGACAGCGCAGAATGAACTTTCCCGCTGCACAGACCTCGGGGCACACGGGGGGCACCCTCTGTGTCAGATCCCAAAGGGGCAGGTGCTCCCAGCAAGTCCCCACGTGGACAGCTCAGCGGCATCCATGCCCAGGTTCTCATGCCAAGCAGAGTGAGTGACAAGCGCTCCTACCCAGCACTGCAGCACAAATGGAAGAGACATAGAAGCAGCCTGAGGGGTGGAAGACCTGAGTCCTGTGGAACAAAGCTTTCGTGCCTCCCAGAGCTGGGGCTGCGAGGCAGGAGGGGATGGAGGGAACCGGGCCCAGCTGCAGGGAGCTGGCACAACTGGGCGGTGGGACCTGCACTCAATCCGAGGCTCTGCCTCATCTCGTGGCCGCTGTTTTCCTCAGAGAAACCAATGAAACAAAAAAGAATTCCCATTTCACGGTAGTTTTACAGCTGTGGAGAAGGCAGCCCAGCTCCAGCCTCTTCCCCGGGCTCTGAGCAGGAGGATGTTTCATCCCCTGCAAATGGAAGGAGATAAGAGGGGTTTAGCATGAGGCAGGATTTGTCTCTGATCGGTCCGACAAAGGGACACACAACCCGTTTATTAGTGGAAATTAATTGTGCCATCAAGGCAGATGCCTGCAATTACTTCTGTTAAATATTATCTTTAATTAACTGTAAAATATATAATTAATAAACTTGCCCCCTCATTTTTGTTAAGTTTCACTGCAAAGACCTTATTACTGAAATAAATCTTCCTAGCAGCACACGCTGACAGAACAGAGGAAGGTGCACGCCTCTAACACAGGATAATTTCCTTATGGGAAGTGGAATTAGGAGGGAGGAATAATCACCTCTCTTCGTGGCTAGGACTGCAGAGACACCCCACTCTGCCACCAGTTGTTTCAGCACGTGCTGCTTGGAAGCAGGCACGGAGAATCTGCTTTGGCTGGCAGGGATGGCTCGCTCTGAAAGCTGTCGGGTAGATGCACGCTTGTCTTTCAAGCCCGGAGAAACAAAAAATAGATTTCCTCTTTTGATTTACAGTCCATTAAAGAAGTTTTCTGACTATAAAGCTGCGCAGAAAGACCTCGGTGGTTAGGCTGGTTCTGTCAGACGCCCCGTGTCGCTCCAGCTCTCAGTGCTGTGCTAGAGCTGCACGACTGATTTGCTTCCCACGTACATCAGACCTGTCTGGATTCAGGGAGGTTTGGGGATGGCTCTTAAACCACCCCAGTTAAAAACGCTTCAAAAACATCACTGAAATTTGACTCCAAGCATAAAATTCCCCTTAGACTTTGTCTCCACTTGTGATCTTTACCTCAAGTTTGTTGATTGCCAGATCAACCGGGGGTAATTAAAATATTTCCAAAGGCTGTTCTGGGCAACACTTTTTGCCTTGCTGCAGGTGACAAATGTTCGTGGTTTGCCTGAGGCTGACGTTCCCTCCTGCCCGAGCTGAGCATGCCAAACCCAGAGGAATGCCTGCTCCATCACCATCCTCCCTGCCTGGCAAGGTGGCACAGGGACCCAGGGACCGCTGGCACAAGGCGGGAGTGTACGAGCACAGAGATCCAACTGCCGGCTGTGGGGAGGCATAAAGAGGCACACGGGAGGAGAAGGGCTGTACGGCCACGATTGCCCTGCTTTTGGAGGTGCCTGGATGTTCCCCAGCAGAGCCCAGAGGCTGCAGAGCCATTTGCCCACAGCCTGGCAGTGTCAGCGCAGGGGAACTTCAGAAACAGAACCACAGAACCACCGAGGCTGGGAAAGCCCTCCGGGATCACCAGCGCTCCACCCAGCACCACCACCACGGTCACCACTGAACCACGTCCTCAAGTGCCATATGCACAGACTTTCTGAACGCTTCCAGGGATGGTGGCTCCACCGCTTTCCTGGACAGCCTGTCCCAATGCCTGACCACCCTTTCTGTGGAGAAATTTTTCCTTATACCTAGTCTGAACCTCCCCTGGCACAATTTTCCCTTCAAGGCCCTGGTTTGGTCCCATTTGGGGCTATTCACAGAATCACTGACGTTGGAAAAGCCCTCCAAGACAATCAAGTCCCACCTCTGACTGATCCCCCCTTTGTCACCAGCCCAGAGCACTGAGTGCCACATCCAAGCGTTCCTTGGACATCCCCAGGGATGGGGACTCCACCACATTCCAATGGATGGACTGTGACATTCCAATGTCTGACCAACTTCTCCATGAAGAAACTCCTGTTGTCCAATCAACCTCCCCTGGCACAGCCTGAGGTTTTTTCCTCTCGTCCTTAGTGGAGAAGGAGCAGGGTTCTCACCTTAACCACTGTACCGAGGTTTTGGCGAGGAGAGGAGCTTGGGGAGACAGAGAGTGTCAGTTCCTGGCCATCCACCACCACTTTGTCACCCCATTTTGCAGCTGTGGGCAGACTCAGAAGGGCTCTGTGGGTTGTGAGTGCTGGAAATGCACAACCCCTGACTCAGAGCAGGTCCCGTCTCAAACCACCATACTAGAGACCCTGCTACAGCCCTGAGTCTAAAGAAAGGGCTCCGTTCTCCACTTCATTTAACTACCACTTAAAAATGGTGTTGGACAAATGTTAAAACAGGCAGCCAATTTGATTACACAAAAATTTTCGAGTCAGCAAATTATCTAGTGAAATGATGCATAGAGAAATGTTAATGCAACAGCAACCGAAACCTCGCACATCCCTTAACATCTAAAGATGATAATTCTACACAAAGACAAGAGAGGGCTGAGCATCCTGTCCTTGCTGGAGAAATTACAAGATATTCTCGCTCTCACCTACACTCTGCCCCATATGCAGTGATACAAACAGCAGGGGCTGAGGGAGAGTTTAGAAGTGGGTTTGGGCTGGAAGCTCTGAAATCGTATTATTTGCTCCGGGTTTGCTGGGGCAGAGGCTCCTGCATCAGCCCATTCCCACCATGTGCCTCTCTGCAGAATCTTTCTGTCTAAAAGTCCAATTTTCCTGTTCTGTACAAAGCATGAGGACACTTTACTGTGACACACACACACTCCCACCCTCGGGAGGGAGGACCCTTTGTGCACGCGCCAGGCTCTGCCCACTCCCAGGCGTTTCATTCCTCACGATCCCCGCTGGGTCAGACCAGGAACACTGGAGAGGGAGAATGGAAGAGTTAAGCAACTTAACTCTCTGGCTCTCGGGCCGCAGAAGGGGAGGGAGCAGGGAGGCAAAGCATCTGGCTTCTCTGCTTCCCTAACAGCCTGGCGGGAAGGCTGCTGTCAATTCCGCCTTCTGCCTTGTTGGAAGAAAGTAGAAGTGACAAGAGGCCCTCCAGGCAGGCAGCCAGGAACCAGAAATTCAATTGAGCTACCTCCTGAAACTGGACCTTTTTTTGGAGACCCTTTCCCTGAAATTGTTTTGACTTTAAAAAAAAGGACTGTCATCACGGTTCGGGGCCAATTCATCACCGCCGCTCTCCTGGCTCTCCTTGCCTCCATGCGAGCAGATTTGCACAAAAGGATTTCCATTTTCTGGGCTGCTCTACAACCAGCCTCACCCACAATAAATACCCAGACCCATAAATATGCGCACACACACACAAACACTGTTATTTATAGGTACAGGCTGTGGCACAGACAGACGCACGCCCGGGTGTGTTCCTTCGCTGTGTAACACGAGGGCTGCAAGTGCTACGGCAGCTGAATTTACTCCACACCCACAGCTTCGGCAGCAGAGTGTGGGCCATACGGGCTGTCCCAGGGGCTCAGACCAACTGCTTATTGGCTGGTGCTGTTGTTCCTCTAACAAGCCCCTGGATATATGGCAGGGGCTGCAGAGAAATGCAGCTGGAGGAGCCTCTCCCTGTCAGCAGCAATCTGTCACGGCGCGCTCGCACCCGCCCCGCGCAGCACAAAAGCTGCACCGCAGTGTCAGCACAAAGGTCAGGCTGCAGGTAGGCTTGCGGGGGGGTCTTCAGTTCTGGGAACGTGCAGCCAGCTTGAGGCACCGTCTGGATGCTGCAGCAGGAATTTCAGCCGCACAGATGCCTGGCTATAATTTAAAACCAGGCAGCATTTCCATTACAAACCCCATTTTTCCCCCTGGGTTTATACCTCAGCTATTCAGCTCCACTTTGGGGTGGACCTTCTTCACATTTTTCCTGCACAACATTTAAATCCAGCTCAGCCTCTGTTGGTTGTGCGATGGAGAAGGAAATTACGTATGCACACAAACACTCACGAGCACACACAAAAAGCTTACACAAACATATGCCCGCAGAGAGATCTGTCACAAAAAACCAGACAAGCCAATGCAAATAAGCTCGATTTTAAGAGTGAATTAATTTGACTTGATTATTCTAAATTATTAACAAGTTCCAGCAACCTTAGAATGCAATAACCCCACTCGAGCTTTCGTCTAGGTTAAATGGAAACAGATAACTTGCACTGATAGAGAAGACATCGGTATAAATCTGTGACAGCAAAGTTGGAGGCACAAACGCGACCCACTGGGAGCCCCTCTCCTTGCAGCAGTGTGTTAACAACTCCTGGATGCTGCCCCTCCCCTGGAATATTCCAGTGCAGTGAACCAGCCCTGACAGAGCCAGAACCCCCTGTTTCCCTGGCTGCCAGGTGAAACCTGACCTGCACAATGCTCCTGTCTGTTTATGACTCGCTCTGCCTTAGAAAGCCCATTTTGTTAGGGGTTTTTTTTTTTAAACTCTCTATCGATTCTACTCTGATGTAGTCCAATAAAGCACATTGACAGAAGCAATTTATGTTGACCAGTGCCTCCAGTTCCAAGAAAGCCTTCCTGGCATACGAAGAGGGGTTAAGCAGCTGGCAAGTACCATACAGGTTATCCAGTTATCCCAGATTACCAGATTCATTCAATCCAAGCCCAGGAACGAGATGAGGAATGACGTCCTGTTTCTCCCACTCCCAAGCAGAAATAGGTATGATTCTCTCTATGATCACTTCCTCACACCGCACAGAAACGTTAGGAAATGTGACAAGGATTTTCTCAGTCTTAAAAGGAAAAAGCTGTAAGTGGCCACTGGAAGGAGATGAGCATTTCCTCACCTCTGATGGCACAGAAACCAATCCTGGGGTTCCAGAGCTGGCACTGGTACCAGCAGGGCTTAAGCCCCTGGAAATTGTAAGGTGCTCCTGTCCACATTTCTGCACAGGTGTGCAAAAGCAAATTGTTCCAGTGCCACAAAGACTTCCAGTAGGCAGTTAGGAACACCAAGGATTTATCCTATCAGCTGGAGATGTTGCTGGTCTCCACATGATATGGCTGAATTCCCTCTTCCTTTCCTGGTTCCACACCCAGACCCTGCCCCTGAGGCTGGGGAAGCGCTGACCAAGAGCATCACTCAGGGAGGACATTTGGTAGATGTTTGGGTGGCTCCTAAGTGGAACCTGAGAGTTTCCTTGCCTCGTGCTAAGAGGGCAGAGGAGGAGAGCTGAGAGCTGCAGGGACTGGGAAACTGAGCTCAATTTAGCCACAGGGCGGTTTAAAGTGCCTGTTGCATTTTTCATCTAAGTACAGCAAATCCCCTCACTAAGCAGCAGCCCAGGTGGCCACGGCTCCTGGAACGCTAACTGGGGAGCAGCAGCAGCTACTGGACAGGCCGTGCATCAGGCAGAGCAGGGAGCAGCTGGAGAGGGACCCTGTCCTTGCAGGGGGGAGATGCCACCTGTCAGCAGCACCCGCCGCTCCAGAGGCATCCGACCGTGCTGGATTCTCACTCATCTGAAGCTTCCCGCAGTCACCAAGCAAGGATTGGGTTTCACTCCTCACCAGCTGGAGCTCCAGGAAAGGGAAGTCTCTCTGCAGGGATGAAGGTGGGGGAACAGGGAGGCTGCCGTCGTGACACAGCAGAGATGGGCATTGGGCACCTCCTGTGCCAACGGCAGCCCTGGGTGCTGAAAATGCAGCTCAGCGCTTACCAAAGGAAAAGAACACAAAGCAAACGTGGCCTTTAAACCCACCCAGACCTGCTGCCTCTGTGCCAGGTCCTGGGGAGCCCCTGCTGCAAGAATGGGGACAATGGGGGACATCCGTTAATTTGCCGTGAGGCCGTGAGCACCTAACTTAGGGCTCTTCATCTACCAGAGGAAGAGCTGCAAAGCCTCCTGTCTCCTCACAGACAGCCCTGCCCAGCACCAACAGGAGCTTTCCTCCCCCATCCATCCATCCATCTCCCCTGAGCTCCACGGGCAGCTGGCAGTGCCCAGGGCTGAGGACGGATGGCTGAGTGTGGCAGCCAGGCTGGAGCAGGCAGACAGGGACAGGGATGGGAGCTGCAGCAGCCCTGGGTGAGCTGTGATGGGCACAGGATCTGCACTGTGACCCCCAGGGTGGCTGCTCCAGGATCCCCCACAGCTCCCATCTGGCAGCTCCTGAGCGCTCGGGACCGCTGGGGCTGTCAGGACAAGCACGTGGCGCTCGCTGGCATCCCACCCAGGAGTTATGAAGCTGTCACTCGCTCGGGCTGTCCCCAGACAGTGCCAGCAAGGCTCAGAGCACCGCCTGCTCTCACCTGATTGGCATTTTTGGATGCTGTTGCTGAGAGGCATTTTTGGAGCTTTGGGACCTGCCGAGGAGAATGAGGCCAAATTCCCAGCCTTTCTGCCTCCCCACTTCTGCCCTGCTTTCTCTTTTCTGGAAAGTTTTCCCATGCTAAGTATAGTTCCTAACAGGTGCATGACCAGAGGGGACTGTCAGGGACGCAGCTGTCCCCACAGAGGCCTGGATCCATCTCCATCTGTCTCACTGGAGCTGTCCGTGCTGCCCAGCCGAGCTCTTCGGACACAGGACGGGGGAGCACCAGGGAGCAGGCAGGAAATACACGTACACACGCACAGAGGGAGGAGGAATATTCCAGGGAACGCCACAAACAAAACCTCTGACATCAAACCAATGCATCCTTTGAGGCTTTAAAGACCCCTTGGCACACACGGGCAGGCTGCCAGCTAACTCATCTCTCCTCCTTGCCATGCTACCAGCCTGATGCCAAAGTCAAGCTTTAAAGGCAAGCTGGCTGCTCTGTAATCCCCTGTGCCTCATTTGGGGATACCACAAGACTCGCAAGGATCAGTGACAGAAAATATTTGACTGGGGCCGAGGCCAGTGTGATGCCTGAAGTGGTTCCCTTGCCCAGCCAGCTGCCAGTGCTGGCTCCCATCCTGCCGGCCCCACACCAGCCCTTTCCAGCTGGGAACCAGGGCTGGGGCTGCAGGTGATGTCAGGCAGTGACACGGGCAGCTGGGATCCCTGTAACGCACCCCAGAGTGGACAGTGGACATCAGGAGGCACCTCCACAAGCACAGGGGTGACAAGGTGTCCCACGTTTGTAGGGGACAAGTGCTGGGGTGACCCTCCTGGGCACTGAGTTGGCTCATCCCTGTGCACGGGATATAAAATATGAGCAACATGGATAAGCAACAACGCTGCTTGCAAACTAAAAGTGCTTCCTACCCCTAAGGTGTCCTGGAATAATCCCAGGCTGATGGGACATGAGGAAATAAGCATTTGGCAACAGCCCACCGGGTGCTGCAGCAGGAACAGCTGATCTGGTTCACAGATCTGGGTCCTGGGACGTGTGCTGTGCTTGCAGGCTGGCTTGGCTTAATGGGAGGGTGATGAGAACCATCTGCAGGGAATAGGAGGGCACTGTGACATCAGCACCACTGGAAGAACAAAGGAGGAGGGTTCTGCAGTCACACTGGGCCACCTCAGAACGAGCCCCACGCTGGGCTTCGGCCACAGATTTCCACGCCTGGACTTGGGGAACCCAAAACCCAACTCCCTGCTCAAGCTGCAGGAAACTGAGCCACAGCCAGCCCTCAAAACTCTGCCTGGGGCTCCCTGAAGGGGTGGGAGGGCTGGGTGAGAGGGATGTGTATAAATCCTTGGCAGAGGGAAAATCCATTCTCTTCTTGAAGTCTCTGTTCAAATGAACATTAAAATGAAACCACACTGCTGGTAGCAATCCAGTCACACCCTCCCAAAGGTGGATCCCCTGGATCATGGGATCTGGGGTGACTTTCCTTCACCCTTTCACAACAACTCTTTTCAGGCAGAAGTGCTGACTGGAGCTCTCTGGGTCTCCAAAGACCATTCCATCAGCTCAGTGCTGCTGGGGCTGCCAGGCTGAGTTATCACAGGTCCTGCCCTCCCCTGCCATTAATACCTGCTCACCAAGGGAGCTCTGCCCAGCCCAGGCAGAGAAGGGCACTCTGAGCTGCAGGAGTCTCCCACAGTAAGGAAAGAGGCATCAAAGGGAAAAAAGAGGAAAATAAATATACCCCAGGCATCTCTGGATAGTCTTAACGGAGCTCAGACAGCCCCGGGAAGGGAATGAATTACTCAGTCATGAACTTTGCAGCTCACGTTCCCCAAGGAGCTCCAGCCACACCTCATGCCCAGCCCTGAGCCCAGTGTCCCGCAGTCTGGGGTCTCTTTCTGTCCCAGGCCAACCCTGTCCTGCTGTCACCTACGTGACTGTGCCAGGTAACACCTGTAAATCATCTTTCTACCAAAGCCCAGAGTAAACCAAGACAGAGGCAACACCCAGCACTTGAGCAGCACAGCTGGAACATCTGCAGGTATGTAATCCCCTGCCTGGCCCGACATGGGACTGAGACAGGGGTTTCTGCTGAAAAACCCAAGACATGGGTAAAATTCTCTTTGCTTTTGGTTTTAATCCCAGACTCCAAGAGCCTTAGCCCCAGGACTCGTGCCAGCACCCCAGCAATGGGCACAGTCAGCTCCTGACCACCCCAGAACTGAACAGGACCTGTGACCAAACACGGGAGCAGGGCTTTGTCCCTGGCCAGGGACACACAGCACCACAAACCCGACTCGGGGATCTGAGCAGCCTTGGTCAAACCTCGTGCCAGCACTTTACCATCCAAACAACAACCCAGGGGGGTCTGATGTGCTCCACAGATTAGAGCTGGTGAATTAAGAACCTATAAAGATTTTATCCAGGATCAGCCCTGGGAGTCCCGAAACACCCAGAGCCACAACTTCACCACAAAGCCTTCAGAAACAGGGCGTTCTTCAGTCCCCAGCTCCTGGGGCCCTGTGTCTGCATGCAAAATCCCACTTTTTGTTACTGCAAAAATGGCATTCTGGGCTCCCACAGCTGAAGAGTCTGAGAATGCGGCTAAAGGATTAAACCCCTCCTCCCCAGACCTACAGTAAATAGAGTTAAAGCAGTTCTGCAAACTAGAAGGATTTGAGGCCAATTTTGTGGCTGTATCAGGCAGTTCTGACATTCTTTGTACTTGGGAGAAACAGGGCAGAATAAAGGGGGCTTGACAGAGGACTGGGATGGCTCCCTCCGGTGTGGAGATTTCTGGAGGTGGAAGGGCTGGCAGAGAGGACGCAGAGGGAACAGGAGCAGACATTTGAGAGACGTTTACAAATGGATTTCTGAGCCAAAATTTCCCCTCAGTCACGCCTGCACATCTCTGCAAACATACCTGGCCTCTGCACTGTGGGTTGAGGACAATTTAACCTGGAGCCTGAACGATGGGATTAAGCCCTGGATCAGCAGAAAAATGGTTGCAGATAGCTACAACTGCTATTGGAGAAAGATTGTTTCCCTGAGCCCCATTGTGTAAGTGTCGGTGCCTTTGTGAGATTTAATGGTCCAATTACCCAGGCGGTGTCACCTCCTCCCCGCACTGCACGCCCAGACCTGCTCTCCTGCTCCATTCCCCCCTCCTGCCTCCATTCCCCTCTCCTGCCCCATTCCCCTCTCCTGCCTCTGTTCCCCTCTCCTGCCTCCATTCCCCTCTCCTGCTCCATTCCCCTCTCCTGCTCCATTCCCCTCTCCTGCTCCATTCCCCCTCCTGCCTCCGTTCCACTCTCCTGCCTCCATTCCCCTCTCCTGCTCCATTCCCCTCTCCTGCTCCATTCCCCCTCCTGCCTCCGTTCCACTCTCCTGCCTCCATTCCCCTCTCCTGCTCCATTCCCCTCTCCTGCTCCATTCCCCCTCCTGCCTCCGTTCCACTCTCCTGCCTCCATTCCCCTCTCCTGCTCCATTCCCCTCTCCTGCTCCATTCCCCCTCCTGCCTCCGTTCCACTCTCCTGCCTCCATTCCCCTCTCCTGCTCCATTCCCCTCTCCTGCTCCATTCCCCCTCCTGCCTCCGTTCCACTCTCCTGCCTCCATTCCCCTCTCCTGCTCCATTCCCCTCTCCTGCTCCATTCCCCCTCCTGCCTCCATTCCCCTCTCCTGCTCCATTCCTCTCTCCTGCTCCATTCCCCCTCCTGCCTCCATTCCCCTCTCCTGCTCCATTCCTCTCTCCTGCTCCATTCCCCCTCCTGCCTCCATTCCCCTCTCCTGCTCCATTCCTCTCTCCTGCTCCATTCCCCCTCCTGCCTCCATTCCCCTCTCCTGCTCCATTCCTCTCTCCTGCTCCATTCCCCCTCCTGCCTCCATTCCCCTCTCCTGCTCCATTCCTCTCTCCTGCTCCATTCCCCCTCCTGCCTCCATTCCCCTCTCCTGCTCCATTCCTCTCTCCTGCTCCATTCCCCCTCCTGCCTCCATTCCCCTCTCCTGCTCCATTCCTCTCTCCTGCTCCATTCCCCCTCCTGCCTCCATTCCCCTCTCCTGCTCCATTCCTCTCTCCTGCTCCATTCCCCCTCCTGCCTCCATTCCCCTCTCCTGCTCCATTCCTCTCTCCTGCTCCATTCCCCCTCCTGCCTCCATTCCCCTCTCCTGCTCCATTCCTCTCTCCTGCTCCATTCCCCCTCCTGCCTCCATTCCCCTCTCCTGCTCCATTCCTCTCTCCTGCTCCATTCCCCCTCCTGCCTCCATTCCCCTCTCCTGCCCCATTCCCCCTCCTGCCTCCATTCCTCTCTCCTGCTCCATTCCCCTCTCCTGCTCCATTCCCCCTCCTGCTCCATTCCCCACCCCGTTCTGCCAGCAGGCAAACACACCTCGGCTGCTCCTCCATGGGAAGTCCTTGACTTAACTTCTCCCATGCCCAGGGATGAGGGGCTGGGGATGCCAGACCAGTGGAAGACGTGGTCTCTGGAAAGGGTATCTCATCCTAAAGGGAGCTGTTTGGGAGCTTGTCTTCTTCCATGGGTGAAAAATCTAAGTTTTTACTTAATTAGCAAAAATCTAATGAAAAGATTTTCATTAAAGTCATGCTCTCCTCCCGAATACAATGAGCCACCATGCTGGTCTCCCGCAGCTCCAGCCTCTGTCACACAGCACCCGCTCAGCATCCCAGCAGCTCCACCTGACACTCCCAGCAAGAAGCTTGGTTGGGATGTCCGAGGAAAGGAGGATTGAGAGGGCCCTGCCAGACTGCAAAGCGCTCCCATCACCCCAAGACTGAGGAGGTTACACCCGGCCATAGATCAGCCAGCCCCACGATCCCTCTCTGAGGAAGATCCAGTGACTGCTCCATAGGCAAAGAAACCTACCTTTGGCATGTGGCTGCTTGTAGAGCAACTCCCGAGCCAAAAGCCCACGGAGCCATGGCAATGGGCAGTGCTGCTCATCCCCACCACGGCGGGGTCAGGCCACAGGAGTGTTAATCACACAATCCCACAGTGGCTGGGTTGGAAGGGACCCTAGAGCTCTCCCAGTTCCACCCCTGCCATGGGCAGGGACACCTTCCACCGGACCAGCTTGCTCCAAGCCCCGTCCAGCCGCGCCTTGGACACTTTTATATTAATTCCAGAGTTCCAGAAGGGGCAGGCACTGGCATGGGGAAGGGGCAAAGCTCTCTTCTGCTCTCCTAAGAGCAGCCTGCAGCAGGTCATCCGAGAGGATCAGCTCCTCACCAGGATAGCAAAAAAGCGCTATAACAACCAGAATTGGAGAGTTTCACCACAGGATTGGACATTCATGTGCACAAGAACAGCATCTGCAGGGATTCCAGCTCCAGTGGCAATCAGAGCAGCTCCTGCCTCTCCTGCTCCGGGGTAGGAGCTGCTGCCAGCTGGGAGCAGGGGGAATCTCCCCTCACAGGGTAGTATTGCGCAATTATGGGCATTATGGGATTTTCATGCCTTCCTTTAAGGCATCCGGCTTGGCTTCTGCTGGAGACAGGATACGGGGCTGGAAGGACTATTGGTCTGTTCAGCTCAAACAGTTTTTATGTCCTAATACAAAATTAATGGTTCTCTCGCTGAGACTCCATGAGGCAAAGCCGCCTGCTCCAGGCATTCCAACCGGCAGTGCAAAAGTGGGGCTGAAAACTCATTCCTTCCAAAGCTCCTGGGTAGAACCCATCCCTCAGCCCTACGCAGGCTCACTGACTCCTCTACACCAGTGCAGTCCCCCCAAACTCTCTGGAGCCACAGGCTGAAGCTGGACCCTGATGGGCTGCAGTTCAGAGCTCCCACTCCTGAGGGATCCCTCAGCCTCCTATGCCGGGGGTGCCAGATCCTCAAATCCCTGCAGCACCAGCTGCAGTGCAGGTGGGTGTCAGACCCTTAAACCTGACTGTGCCACCTCTGCTGCAGCCCCTCCTGCTGACGAAAGGGCTGCCTGTCAGGCTAGGCAGGAACAGCTGTCTCAAAAACTGTATTTCAGGATTCACACAGAGGTTCCTTCTGATTGTATGGAACAACACCTCATTCATCATCCAGCGAGCCAGACAGAGCCACTCATCTTCACTCGATGACACCTTTTATCTGCAAACACCTAGACTGACTCACAGCCAGCCTGTGAACCGGTCAGGATCTTTTTACCATGCCAGGGGTGTGCGTTCCTGGCTCCCATCCAGCACAGTGCTGGAGGCTGGAGCTGCTGGCTCCCATGAGGACTTTTCGGGGTTTTTCTGAGCAGACACCATGCTCCCAGGGACTGGAGCAGGCTGTTTTTGTGGAGCTGATTATTTTGGTATCCAAATGGAAGCCCAGTTCTGCAATTGCCATGTGTGCGGCTGGCTTGTGGCTTGCCCTGAGGGAATCCATGGCACTGCTGGGAATTCTGACCCCGGAGTCCTGACTCAGGCATTCTGCAAAACCACAGGTCTGCTGCTTCCAGGCCCATCTTTGTGCTCCCGTGTCTCTGCTGGGGCCAGCACAGGGATGGCAAAGGCAGGATTTGAACTGCTGGACCCACAGCAAGGAGAGCTGTGAGCAGCAGTCATTTCCCACAGTGCAGCTCCAGAAGCCTCTTCCCTTTGGCTTTGTGTCCAGCTGTAAAACGGCAACAGCTTCCACCATGCTCGTCTTCCTACTTCCACCTGATCCTCTCCAACATGTCTCCACCTCCCTGAAGGCGGCCATGGAGCTCCTCTGCCTCCTCCAAGCCACTGCCAGAAAGTGAGTAATTGTGCACTAGTACATTTGGGGGAGCTTTCACACTCACAGCTTAGTACGCTGGGAAAGAGGACTAAAGTATTAGGCCCTGACTCTGAAATAGGGAATTTCTCTTGGTGGCCCTTACCAAGGTGACACACTGACCACACAGAATGCTGAGGCAGAGGACCAGAGCCCCTGAGCCCATCCTGTGACACCAAACACTCCTGCTGTGCCCCGCTCTGATCACAGCACCATGCTGAACCCTTCCTTCACCCCCCCACCTCTGTCTGTCTAAGGGAACAATGTTCTTATTCCTAGAGGGATGCTGACCAAATCATAAAGATGTAATGACATTGTCTGGGCTGACACACTGATCAATGCCTTTCATGCAAAATTATGCTTTCTGCAACTAATAAATATTGATCCTTTTTGTTCCTGTGCGGCACTGCAATAAGGAGTGACTTAAATGTCTGCCAGCACTGAGTTTCCTCCATCTCTCTGCAGCCCCCAGCTCCCTGGCAGCCACCCTCTGCATTTCCTACTGACACTGGTGCCAGTGCCCGATCCCAAGGAGGGCGCAGCGCCTCCATGAACACCCACCTGCATCCGTTTTCCTGTCCTTGGAATGGTACTTATGTTACAGGGGTTCATGGGAAGCAGCGGAAAATAAATGGAATAGGATGAAGTGCTGGAGAAGGGGAGCAGGGTCATGTCCTGGGCACATTTAGGATAATAAACAGGAGGAACCAGGCCAAGTGCAGAACAAATAGAAACATTTACAACTGCTTGGCAGGGGAATGGTGTAAGTGCTAATGGGCTTGGTTCAGAGTCCTTAAATCAAAGCTCAGGGCTTGGCAGCCAGCGCCCACTGACAAACTTTGCTGGACACAGGGACCCATTCAGCCCTGAGGAAAGGCCGGGCTCCATGTGGCAGCAGTCCTGCTCTGTTTGCTCCTCTTCTGGAGCAGGACCCTGCCCTTCACACCCACTTGGCTGCCTCAGCTCCACACCACAGTGCCCAGTGGCCGCTCCTGTGCACACACGGGATCCCAGGGTGATGTGATGGCACCCCTCAGGCTGGGTTCTGGGACGCTCCTTCCTCCAGGTCTCACTCCATCGCCTCTTGCCCTCCCATCTCCCCGCCCCCAAGGAGAAGAAGAGCCTTTCCCTGTCTCCCAGGAGCTGCCCCGGAGAGCACCAGGTGTGAACTCAGAGCCGGGGCTGCAAATGGATTGATGATGACAGGCAGAGGCCTGGCTTCAGTCACTGCTGCCTGCCAGCCAGGCACTGATTGGATTTGTGCACCACGCGTATTTTGGGAGCACACTGCCTTCCTCTGCTGAAGGGATTCAAACCCATCATGAGCAGAGTTCAGCTGCAACAGTGAACCACAAAGCAGGAAAGGCCAAAGGTCCACGGTGCCCTGTACAACCTCAGTGAAATGTGTCCTGCTCCCTTCCCCACGCAGACAGCAGAGTGCTGAGAGGGCTTTTAAGGCAAAAAAACTACAGATAAATACACTGCCTCTGGATTACAGAGCTTAAAATATGATGGCATCTCCCCCAGATGGTGAATGGGTTCCCTGAAGAGCTCCCTCAGTCCTGAGATCCTCCCTTCCCCATTCCCCTCCTGGGAGAATTGGAGAGGCAAAGGGCTGCTGTTCCAGCAGATTTGCAGGAGTGGGAGTTGAAGAATCAATGAAGCTCTGCAAGCCAGTGGGGAAAGTCATTCTGCACCCTCCTGACACCAGGAATAAATGATTCAGCGGGAAAGGAAAAAAAAAAATACAACAACCCTCAAATGAGGCTGGAATTACCCTCTGGAGAGATATTTCATCTTGAGGAATTGTGTTTGCTGCAGTGTTCATCTCACTGAGCCACAGCAAGGCTTTAATATCCAGCAAAAGGTCAAACCTAAATGGGAATTGCCAGAGCCTGCCTGCACACGAGCTCCCAACCCTCGCACGGAGCAGCTACGCCCAAGCCGAGGCCTGAAATGGGAATGGAGCTGAGCTGGACCACGGAAGGACATCTCCCTTCCTGATGGGACCCCAGACACAGCTCAGCCCTGCACTCACTCCCTCTGCATGGGTACAAAAGGAACAGGCCTGGCTGTCCTGAGCAGGGGGAGTTTGGGGAGAATGCTGGGAGCTTCCAGATGTTTCCATCCAAGGGATCTAACTGATTGTAAAGGAAGGTGGGATTTCCAGGCACCCGGGGGCTGCAGGGGCAGCTGCTCCTCAGTTGGACCAGCAATGCCTGAGACACTGCCAGTGCCCTCTGAGTCCAGCGTGGCCTGCAGGGCTGTGGGAGCTCTCTCCTCAGGCCCCTCAGCTCCCCATGGATGGACAATTCTTCCCACTTTTCCCACTTCTGCCTTGGTACTGCTGCTGTCTCCCTCCACCCGCACACCTGCTCAGCCTCTCCCTGGTAATTTGTGTTCTTCTTCCTTCTCTGGGACTCAGCTCTGCCCTCTGGGAGTCTGGTATCGCTATCCCAGGCAGCAGAGTTGCAGGGATGAATTAGGCAGGCAGGAGGCAAAGGCAGAGGTTCCCAGGGAGCTTCCTGTCTCCTCCACACCGTGACAAAGGTGAGTGTCCAAGAGAGGAAAGGAGGGAACTGAGCCCTTCCTGTAACTTCCACCATCCTCCCAGGAGGGCTCAGTGCCCGGCACTGAGCTGAGCTGAGCTGAGCAGAGAGGGGTTTTACCTAAAGCAGAGCTGAAAATCTGCTTGGGCTTTGGGATTTATGGCAAAAGTGGTCCCATGCTACAGGCTGAATCCAGACCCTGCAAGGAAACAGAAAGATTTGGGAACCTGCAACAATCCTGACAGCCCTGAGCCTTCCACCGGCCACCACAGTCACCCCACACAAGCTGGAGCCCTCCTGCTTTCCTGTTCAGGACCACGTCAACCTCTGCCAACGCATCTTCATCCTGCCAGCAATTCCAGCTGTCCTGTCAGCCCTTCCTGATGAACAAGGTGCCATCCACGATGGGCAATACACTGGTTTCTGTGCCAGTGTGGAGCAACATCCACTGGCGATGGAAGTACCACTCTCACTTCCACTTGTGACTCGAGCCAGATTTCACTATGTACAGAGAGATTAAATTTCTCTAAGGTTAACACAAGATCATTTTTTGTTCAAATATTTACAGTTAGAGCTCACCAGAAAATCAACAGGATTCTGCTGGACAACACTCAACTATCCATGTCCCCCAAAGGCAAAGGGAGTTTTTATGTGGTATTTAAAGCATCCTGAGCCATCCAGAATGAAGCCCTTGTGATTGTTCCCGGGCCAGGCTGGCTCTGTGCCATATATCCATGCCCCTGAGGGCAGCAGGAAAAATTTGCTGGCCTTTTCTTCCTAATAATGTGCCCACATGGACACAGCCAGAGCAGGTCACCAGCCCCTCACGTGGACACACAAACAGAGGAGGTGGAGACCGTTCAGAACTGCACCCAGCAGCCACATGCTTGGGAAGCCCATGCTGCGGAAAATGGGGTCAGATTGCTTCTCCCCTGTTTGGCTTTGTGGAGCTGTTTGTGTCTCCTGGATGCAAGACTTCCCTGGCAACAAACCGGAGCTGTCATTTGGAGATCTTGTCCTTTCTATCCAGGATGTTTAAATTCAAGCCTCAAGCTCGTGGTTGGCAGGGAACGGGGGCAAACAAAGAGCCAAACAATCTGCTGTCAGCTCCTGCCTGCCCGGCCTGCAAGAGTTATCCCTCCTGTCCATGGGGAATGTTGGAGTACAGAGGCAGTGCAAGGGCCTGCCACAGATTTAAGCTGCTCAGACTTACAAGATAAAATTAAAAAACCCAACAGACATTAAGTGCACTGAAACATTTGGGTTTTGCTCCCTCCCCTACAGGATCTGTTGTTTCGTGAGCAGAGGGAAAGCTGAACTCACCCACAGCTGCACTAAATATCTGGGGCTCGAGGAACATCCCCTGACTGCTTCTAAACCTTTGTTTGCTGCTCTCCCAACCCCATACCCTCTTTTTGACATGGCAACCTCTACCTGAGGCTGCCCTCACCCCCTCCTGAGACTGCTCCTGTCTGCTGAGTGTGCACCTGAGGTTTAATGGTTAGGGAAGTTTGACAGAGCTGCTATGGCAGGTGCAGAAGCTCAAGTGGAAATTGCCCTCTCCCTCCTCTGCCCCTTTCCAAGGGTTAAGAGGGAAGCTGAGCACAGGCTGATCCCTGCACGAAGAGCCCTGAAGGGAGCACAGACATCCTCAGATGTTACTCCCACTGAGTTGATTTAACAGCCTCCCTTCCCTAGGTGGACAATCAGCTTTCCAAGGGAGTCAGTGACTTTCTGAGGCTTTTCTAACAGGCAGTGCTTTTCTGGGAGGAAGCTCCTGCCTTTGAAGGTGTCTGATCTCTCCCAGTGCCCTGGGGCTTTCTGCTCACTCTGCTCTCCCATGCAACCATGTCCTGCAAAGGGCATCTCATGCCAGCTTCCCTTTCTGCTGGATGTAGAAACATTTCCATGCAGCCACCGTGCTTGTGTATGGTCCCCTCAGTCCACCAGGCTCCCAGGGAATGCAGGAGTGCACACAACTCCTTCCCCTTGGTTGTCACCACCGTCCCCTCTAACCAGGCAAGCCTCAGCCCTGCAGCTGGCAGGTCAGCCCTCCCTGTGCTGCCGAACCAGGGAGCACAGGGGCGAGGGGAATGCAGACAATATCCTAAACAAATCTGCTGTTTACAAAGTCCCCTGTAAACTGTTTACATTGCTGGGCAGCAAGCACGGAGGAGCAGCAGCTGGAGCATGCTCTTCCCAGCGGGAAGAACTCCACTCCTGTTTGCTCCACCGCTGTGGGAGGGAGTGGAGCTGATGCACATCTGGAAAGGGTGCAAAGGCACCAGAGGAAGGAGAGGCAGCAAAACCCCAGCACCACACACTCCCCCAGCCTGCCAGGAGCTCTGGCTCCCTCAGCACTGCCTCCCAGAGCGCACTGTGGGGAAGGTGGCCTGTCTCTGGGGTGCAAGGTGACAGGGACAGCCAGCCTCAGGCTCCGAGCAGCGCCTGTGTGGTGAGGCTGAGCTGTTCCCTGCTGCCAGAGGAAGCACCCTGAAGGAGCCGGCCCTGAAGGTCCCCTGGAGCCGCTTGGCTCTCAGGCTGTGTGAAGAGCCTTGTGACTCTCACCCTCAGAAATGTGGCGTGTGGAGCCTCCTGCTCTGCTACACCCATGGTTAAACGTGGGGCCTCAGGAATACCGGCAAGAACACTGCAAAGTGCTGGCATGAAATAAAAGCCTCAGTGTGCCTCTAATCTCCCTGTTTCCTGTCCATGGAAAGCTCTTTGAGGTGCCTGTGCTCAGGGCAGTGCTGGAACACCCGTGACCCAGCTGACCAGCACAACGCGGCCGGTGACACAGCGTGACTGCCCCAGCCCTGGGGGCTGCCACGGGGCAGGAGAGGCTCCGAGGGAAGACATGGAAGAGTTAAACCTCAAACACCCTGGATCAGTCCCCTTCACACTGGAAGGTTGGATTTGATACTTGAGCAGGAAGTGAGAAAACACAGCCTCCACTCAAGGAAGGTGATAAGTGCTGTGGGCCCAGAAATAGTCCCAGAGGGGCACATGGGAATGGGCAGCCAGCTGGAGCAGCAAGGACAGGGAAAACATCCTCCCTACACATGATATGGCAACCCCTGACCTGATGATTGCAAAGGAATACAGGCACAATAATTAAAAAAACAAAAAGAAAGTGGGCAAACTCAGGCTGCCCAGAGAAGCTGTGGCTGCCCCTGGATCCCGGGCAGTGTCCAAGGCCAGGCTGGACGGGGTTTGGAGCACCCTGGGACAGTGGAAGGTGTCCCTGCCCATGGCCAGGGCTGGAATGAGATGAGCTTTAAGGCCCCTTCCAACCAAAACCAGTCTGTGACTCTATCAATCCAGGGACAACGATTTTTAAAATACAGGAAGTGGTCAAACTCTCCCATTTGGCGTGAAGGGCAGGCAGGGACACCGCAGTGCTCCATCAGCAAGGGGTAAGGGATGTTCATCCACATTTACTCTCAAACACAGAACAACTCCACTCTCAGCCCCTTCACCCTCCACCCAGTTGGTGTTTAAGGGCCCAGCTGTGTCCCTTTCCTGGCCAGGAAGAGGATGGAGGGGTTTCCCAGCAGAGCAAACCTCTCAGCCAGCAGGAATGTCAGCAGTACCTGCAGGACCTTTCAAGGACTGAATGAAAAGTAAAACAACAGAAGAAAAAAATTACCCAAACTTTGTCAGGCCAAGCTGTTACAAAACACCATCAAGTTCCTTTGCTGAAGTAAAAAAACTCAAATCCAAAAACATTTTTCAGAGCCAACCCCGAAGAAAATTTGCTTGGTTTTGGCTTCAGAAGCTTTTGTGCAGCTACAAAAACGTCAGCCAGCTACATTTCTGAATGAAATGGCTCCTCAAAATGGAAACTTGAGCAATTTTGTTTTAAACGAAGTCAGAAAGGACTGGGGCTGTAATCCCACAGGAGTGCTGGGTGTGTTTCCTTGGCTCAAAATGACTTGCTGAGTTTGCCCTGAATTGTGCAGATATTTGTGCTTGACCCCACATGGCTCAGGCACAGTGACAAAGCGCCTTCAGGTTCCAGTCCTTGCAGAGGAGCAGTGACCTGCAGGGACACCCCAGTGCTTCCCTTGGGAAACCCCTTGTGGAGGTGGGTAGGCAGTTTGGGACAGTTGTTGGGGCTTTTTGGTGAGTGAGCAGCATTTCCCACTTCTGTTTTAATTGTTGGTTCTGAGGGTCGCTTCTCTCCACAGAAGCAGCACAGCCGGGAGAAAAGATTCCTTCGTGCAGCATCTCCAGTGGGAGCACCTTTCCCAAAAATCCCGCAGGCAAAGGCAGAGGGACAGCACAGCAAATTCATCTGCCATAAATTCCCTCATGCCTGGTGTGACAGGCTGCTCAGCATCTGTGTCCTGCTAATGGCAAAGGGATCATCTCTTCCCTGCCTCCTCCCCGGGGTTTTATTACTACAAACCTTTCAAACATGGCCAAACTGGCCAGGAATGAACTCAATTTTTTTTCTCAGCAGGAAGCTCCAGACCCACATGTCAGGCAATCTCCCAAAATCATCTGCTGGAATGCTGTCCCAGGCATCTACCTAGAGCAGCCCTACACTCTCAGCCTCCTCCTGTGCCTTCCAGGGGCATCCATCCCCATCCCTCCCTGTCGATTCAGAGGGTGGCTGGGACACGGTCTGTGCCCCTGGCAGCTGTGGGAAAGGGAAAAGCAGAGCTGGGAGGGGGCATGGCCTGGTTTGGGGTGAGGATCTGTGCTCCCCATGCTTGTCCAGGGTCAGGGAGGAGTGGGAGCTGCCCTCCACCCTGCATCTCCTCAGCCCTGTTCCTGGACAGCCCTCCCCGAGGATGTCAAGGGCCCTTCCATGTACGGAAGCATTCAGGAATTCTCGCAATTAATTCCCCGCCATCCCCACGAAAGCTCTGCAGTGCAGAGCAGTGCCACAGACCAGCAATTAGGGGGCAAAGACAGACTGCAAAGGGAGGCACCGAGGTCACTCCCGTGCTGCTCCAGAGCTGCGCCGGGAGAAAGCCCTGACCAAGCTCCAGAGGGAATGGCAGCTCCTCAGTCAAACCCAAGTAATAAGATGGTCTTGTAGGGGGAAAGATTAATCATTATTGGCAGCCAAGAATGTGCAAGTCTAACAAAAGCTAAAGGTTTTTTTTATTACAGTCCGACTGCAGCTGGGAAGACAATGTTAGCTAAGAATCATTAAATCTATTGCAAGAATAAATTTTCTTTGATCCAAACCATAAAATGGGAGTGAAATCCTCTTAAGCCAGCGGCAGCTCCTAATGGAACAGACATTATTATTTTTTTGC
This sequence comes from Pomatostomus ruficeps, assembly GCA_013400735.1. NCBI lineage: Eukaryota > Metazoa > Chordata > Aves > Passeriformes > Timaliidae > Pomatostomus > Pomatostomus ruficeps. Next base: position 182,428 of record VYZT01021173.1, read on the forward strand.
AAACCAAAAAAAAAAAAAAGGGTTAGATTATTAAGTGAATAGACTCGGCTCCCAAATGGTAAATATTTACTCAAGCAAAACCTGCCTAATTTAATACCTGCCTCAATTAATTTTTCAGTTCAGGATTATAATTGAAGGGAATAATGACATTTTCTGACTGTACAAACAGGGATTCATGAACCCTGTTTGCCCAGAATTCAGGCAGAAGAAGAAAGACCTAGGAAAACTCTACCTTGGTAACCCCCAGGTAACATCAGTGCTGCTGCACGTGCCAGGGATGAGCTGGCAGCGTCTGCAAGCCTGGGAGATGGAAGGTGAAGCCAAGGTCCCCTCTCACAGTTGGTCATCAAATTTCCTGAAACATCTGACCAGGAGGTCTCTCCTGATATTATCAAATACTAAAAATATGACAGGAAAATGGAAGTCATTTCTCACTGCAGTCTGATTCAGTCCCTGCTTTCAGGGCAAGCTTGGGGTGCTCCTCCCCCAGTGCTTTTCCCTCTCTGCCAGACACAGGAGATGTGGGAAGGCGGTGGAACTCTGAGCTCCAGCATTCACACGAGCTCCGTACACCCAGGCGGGAAAATTCACCCCCCCAGTCCCTTCTCTGGGGCAGGGGGTGCAAGGAGAGTGTGTCCTGTGCCCAGGCAGCCTTTGCCACTCCTGACACTCCTCCTCTATGCTCTGCACAATCTGTCTTCTCAGCCTTCATGGGCTGTGCTCCCTTCCCGCTCTCCGGAGGGTGTCCTTGGATGCTCAGACTTTTCAGGCCTCTAAGAAGTTCCCTGACCTGTACACGGCCTCTGCACAGTGGAGTTTTGCCTCAGCAGGTCAAGGGAGGGGATTGTGCCCCTCTGCCCCGCTCGGGTGAGATCCCACCTGCAGAGCCCAGCACAGGAAGGACGTGGAGCTGCTGGAGAGAGCCCAGAGGAGGCACCGGAGATGTTCCAAGGGCTGGAGCCCCTCTGCTCTGGAGCCAGCCTGGGAGAGCTGGGGGTGCTCACCTGGAGAGGAGAAGGCTCCAGGGAGACCTCAGAGCCCCTTCCAGGGCCTAAAGGGGCTCCAGGAGAGCTGGAGAGGGACCTGGGAAAAGGGAGAATGTTTTCCCACTGCCAGAGGGCAGGGATAGATGAGATATTGGGGAGAAATTCTTCCCTATGTGGATGGTCAGATGAAGGCCAGGAGTACTTTAGACCCAAACAGCTCTTAAATCCAGGTAAGAAATCGGACATCTGTGGCAACAGCAGAATCACCAGAAATAGCAGTTAATCCCAAATTGGGAGCAAGTAAAGTCCAGATCTTGCCAGGGAACAACATGTCAGCAGGATTATGGGCAAACCTTACAGGGCAGCTGTGATTCTGAAGGCCTGAGAAGCAAATTGTGATCAAAGAGCCAGGCAGGCACAAGAGGAAACAGCATGGAACCCAGAATCCTTCTCCTGAAGGCAGATGGAGGTGAGTGACAGCCCAGCAGATCCTTTCCAAATCACCCCCCGGGTCCCAGGAGCAATGGTTGGGGGACTGCTCACGTGACGCTGACTGACACGCTGCGAGATTGTCTGTGGGAAAGGAACCAGAGGGGTAATTTTATTGTCATGTCCCGCAGGGGGGTGTAAGGAAAATCACAGCATGAGAAAATGACAGTGTATCTGTCTGAGGTCATTTGCATGCCCAGATAATCTGTGGGAGGAGAGCCAGAGCTGCTGCGTTTGACAGAGGCAACACCGCGACAATGGGCCTGGGAATCGGGAGATTTGCGAGCCCTGGAACCAGCCTGGCGTTCGCTGCTCGCAGAAACCAAAATGACCAGACTTCATCATTTAGGCTTCCAATGATTACACTTTCCTCCCTCACTGTGGGCTGCAGGATGGTCTCATCTTGCTGATGACACAGAGGGACAGTCCCAGGATGAGAAGTGTGCCCACATCCCAAGGACACGCTTAGGGGACACAAAGAGACCATACACAGGCAAAGGAGCACAAACACGAAGGCAGACGCTGGGCAGCAGTAGCTGTGGGCAGGCAGTGCAGCCCAGCAGGGGTCTAGAAGAAAGAAAAGGGCTTTGTCAGGGTTTACAGGTTGCTCCTGTGCTGCAAAGGGAGCAAGCTGGGAGAAACACGCGGTGGGAGATGGGAACCAGCATGGCTGGCAGGACACCTCGGTACCTCTGCAGTGGAAAATCCAGCTGATGGTTGGATGGAGCAGGGCCAGGAGCACAGGCCGCCTGCAGAAGGCACAGGCACTTCACAGGGAGTGAGGGAGATGGTGACGGGTTGGGTGAGACTCACTCACACAGCCCTTTAACACCGCACTGCCAGAGGCTCCCAGGAAAATCCCAGTGATAAGGTGTGTGGGACTCTGCACAGCACTGATAAGTGTGGCAGAAATCTGATTGCTTCGAAAACCTGGGCATTCCAAAGGGATTTCAGCTGGGTGCACGGGGAGGACGAGTTGGATTTGAGAGATAACCTTTGGGCAGAACCATCCAGCTTTCAGCAGAGCCCAGATATGGGTATTTAGAGAAAGGTCAAGTCAAAGAGGATGGAGGGGGTGAGTGGATGGTGAGAAAGACACATCAAGAAAGGAGCAGGGAAGAGCAAGCATGAGGAGATTTAAAACTCCTGAGCTGAAGGCAGGAGGTCGGTGTCCAGGAAGGGCTGTCAGAAAGCAGACTGTGAATTAATTTGGACAGTGCAGGACGGTTTAGGAGGAAAGTGATCGCTCTGTGAGTCATCAGCAGGGCATTAAATATGCAAAATTTGTAAATAAGGTCACCCTGAGAGGGAAGGCAGAGGACAAGGAGAGCAGGGCTGGGCGAATGGCCAAGGATAGAGCAGGGGAAGCAGCTGAGGGTACCTGAGGACTGTCAAGCAGGGCAGGCACAGCCTCAGATCCGTCAAGGCAGGGGCAACCATGTCCTCCTTGGGCAGAGGGGAATAACAAACCTCCCCCTGCAGCAACAGGCAGACTTGTCACTACCAAACCCAAAGAGAAAGCAACTGTGATGTCAGTGCGCTAGTGGTAGCCACTAGATCGGAAAAGACAAGCCCACAGCTGCAGCTGGCAGCGACTCGTGTGGGAAGCTGAGCCTACCCAGCATTATCCAGCTGCTTCCCAGGCCCTGGAAGAGCCAGAGCTCGTGTCTGTGATTGCAGGGGCAGGAGCAGTGGGATCCTGAAAGGCACAATTAACCCCAGGTTACAGAGCCAGCTGGGCGGGCGCCAGGGCTGAGCCCACCCACTCACCTGGAGCTGGCTGGGAAGCAGAAGGCAGCACGCAGGGAATGCCAGGTTACCTTGTCGCTGGCAATGGCCTCTCATTTGTCAGCGAGGGATGCAAGCAATTTACACAGGGACGTGGGAGTGCTGCAGGTGTTAGGCAGCCACCCGGAGAGCTCAAGAAAACAAAGAGATCCTGAAAAAAAGCAGATCCATTTCTAGCCGCAGAGAGGCTCTTAGCGAGTCCAGCAAGCCCCAGGCAGAGCAAGGGGAAGGGGGGCTGGGAACGGACCACTGGGACAATGGTCCAAGAACAAAAGGGCTGCATTAAAGGGCCTATTCTGGCAGTTAAACCAGGTTTAAGCAATTTTGCTGCTGCCTAATCTGAGGCTAATAACGAGTCAGTCTTACAACCTGGAAATGCCTGGCCAAGTCAGTGGAGAAGAGAGCGTGAGGCACTCAAGTGGTCTAAGCATTATGTTTCTGTCTGCGTGGTCACGACAAAGGCAAACCACTTTCAGGTTTAGAGTGCACAATCCCCGATGGAAGCAAGAGATTCTACAGATCTGATGTGGTGCTGTGATGGGGTGAGGAGCCTTAACATCTCTGTCTGGTACAAACCCCAGAGGCAAAGTTCAGTGAGCTGGTGCCAGGGTGAGTGGCAGAGGTTATCCAAAAGCCAGGCTCCATGAAATGCAGTTAGCCAGGACAAGGTGGCCTGGTCTCTGCAGGCTGCCTGCTTTCCTGTTTACCTGACCCAGCAAGCCAGAATTTCTCTTACACAGCTTCATTTATAAAAGAATCCAGTCTGCAAAGCACAGCTTAGCCCAAATTCCCACTACCAGACTTCATCAGATCACTCCAGGCTCCGAGACCACTGTCTCCACACAGTAATAGCCATTATCCCCAGGCTTTGTGTGTGTTTATGTTACCCTTCCATTTTCCCTTCAGATATGACATGCAATTCCTAGAAAATATGTTATAAACTCTTCTGCTCTGGAGTTCTGCCACCTCTGATTGCACTCCTTTGAGCCAAGGATGTCGTTTCAAAGTAAATCAATAAACAAGGCTTAAAAGGGTCCTACAGACAGAGGCTGGGGGCAGCACCACAGTCCTCCCCCTCCCCAGTTATCTCTGCTGTGCTTCAACCTAACCAACTAAATGGCTGAAATCCGAACAGAAAACACTTCCCAAAGCTCCCAGTGCTGCTTTACAGTATGGGAGTAGGGGCCTTGCACCTGGAACGGCACCTCTGGTGTTCAGAAGTCCCTGAGCCACCAAATGAGCGTGCGTGGGTGTCACAGCACAGTCAGGGCAGGTGGGAGGGATCATCCGCAGGGATACCCCTCACTGCCAGCCTGTGGTACCCACGGGGGGCTGCAGCCACTGTCTCCTGCTTGCTACAGGTGGTCCTGGAGGTACCCAAGGAAACACCTCAGCCCCAGTGAGGGACTGTAATGGCAAACCTGGGAAGGCTGGATTCAGAAAGGGGCCATGCACCTCCCACTCCTACTGAAGACATTTCGGGCCCCTCAGGCTTGCTATCACACGGAGAGTAACACATCCAAGCAGAGTACACCTAGATTTATCTGGGAATTCCAGGGGAGCACATATTCACCCCTAACCCTCCTTTGCACTGCTTGTGGCTCCTTGTACTTCCCAGCACGCCAACAGCCATACAGACACAGGATCTGATCTCTGGGAGTCTCCCAGGAAGCTCTGACAAGGTCGTACCACCCCAGGCAGCTCCTCCAAGGTGAATCAGAACGGACCCCATGAGCACAGCAGGGACTGCTGGCTAAACGCTTCCCTAGGGAAGAGCTGAGAGGGGGAATATTCATCACCAGGAGCTGTTCTGCTCTCCAGGATCAATGCACACACGGGCAAGGGAACTACCAGAGAAACCTCAGACACAAAGCCTGCTTGGATGCACTCACAGCAGCATTCACAGAGCAACTTAACTCCACTGGTTGAATTATTTGGATTTTTTTTCTTTAAAATTCTCCAAAGGCTGTATAGACACAATGCTGACAGCTCATCCAGAGAGGAGGGCTGCTGTTGCACACAACGAGAATGAAGACCCCCTCACTCTGCCACCAAACAACTGCTGGGTTTTTCCTGGCTGCATCTTCAGTTGAGATCTCCATTACCTGTGTGCTGATGGTTTTATTGCTGTGTCTGCCTGCGCTTCCTTGGGACATTTGCTTGCTGTTCCCAGCTCTGCTGCTTTTGCTCGTTGTAAAACAGAATGAATCATTCAGAGTAGAAGTATCTCTTGTTTCGCTTGTCTTCGTGGGCTGGTCTCTGTTCAGCGCTCTGTGCTGTTTCCAAATCCAGCACTGTGCGTGCAGAATCTGACGAGGGGAGTTTACACCACCAGAACATACATCCAGAGTAGGAATTACACACAGCTCTGGGAGAGCCTCCCACACAACACACTGGCACGGTGAAGCTCCTGCTAGAGACTCGTGGGACGAGCAGCCCACGCGTCTCCTGCACAGCCGGATTACTCAGCCCCGGAGTGCTGCTCGAAGCAACATTTCCTTGGGATTCAGGGAGAGATCCCACAGACTGCTGCTCTTTTTGGTGAGGTCTGTCCTCGTTCACAGAGCTGTTACTCACTGCCTGTAAGGCTGGATGCCACCGAGGAGCTCGGAGAGATCCCAGCCTGCAGAGGAGGTTCCTGTGAGCTGCACTGAGTGGCACAACTGTCGGAGCCGTATCCACGGCCGTATCCATGGCATTCCCGTGTGCCCGGATCCTGCCCTGCACAGCGCCAGGCATCTGAGCTGCACACGCTGCTGTGGTGCCTTGGTTTCTCTCTGTGCCTCCAGCACAGGCTTCCCTGCCCCTCACCCCGGCAAACCCCAAATTCAAAAGGCCAAACTCTTCCCCGAGTGCATGCAAAGCAGCCTCTTGTCTCCCCTGCAGAGCAAAGGGAACCCTCCCACCCTGCCCAGGACTGCAGAGCCCCGTCTCGTGGCCCCAGTGCCACACTTCCAACCCCAGAGCCCCTTTTCCTGCTGGGAACCATCCTCTGCTCTGGGCACCTGCAGCTCTGAGCACCTTTGCGGTGCTCAGGCATGGGGTAATTAATGAACACAAGTGATCACTTCTGTTATCTGCAACTTGAAGGCAACTCTGGTCAAGGTAGAGCTGGAGCTGTGCCCACCCAGGGCACAGCCACAGCTGGGGCTCGGGACCTTTGCTCGCTCGCTCTCCTGGCTGCTCAGGGAGTCAGGTGGTGCCGTTCCTAGAAGGTGAATAAATTATTACTGCAAATTACTCTGATGAAGTGGCTTTTATTAGAAAGCCAGACACAAAGGGAGCTTGCTGATTGGCTCCCAGTGATGTCATACTCAGCACAGCTCTCAAACGCAGAGATACGAATTTTCTCGTCTATGTTTTGCATATAATTTTCATTTTCTCCTGGCAATAAAGACACCAGAGGAGCCTTTCACTCGGGGAGGGTGGTGGGGGGTACTGCTCAAGTGGCTGATGAAAGAAAAGTGGCCTTTGTTCCTCTGTCTTGCAGGGAACCTCAGGCTAACAGTTTGCACCCACAAAGGCACTGTGGTTTATTGCTCTATTACAAATCCATCACTCCATTTTCTTAGGTGGATAGCAGAGAAATTGGCATTTTTTTGGCTTCATTGTATCTAAAATCATTCTGATCACAGAGATTTTGCTGTTTACAAGCTGAAGCTTAAAGTGCAGATAAAGCAACAGCTTTCTGATCCTCATCAGAAGGGGGGAACAGGGCTTTAGGAAAAAACAGGCAGCAAAATCCCAACTAATTGTTTATTTTCCAAGTTTCCCATGGTGGTTCTTCCACCCTGCAAAGCCGCTGTGAGTTCTCAGTGAGGTCTGTCGGAGAGGCAGACTCAGCGACCAGCACACTGCGTGCTCTCATTCCTCTTCCCTAATTGAATGTCCTATCGAACTTACAGAATTTGCCTAGGAAATGTTCCAGCTTTAATCATTTCTGGATGCAACAGGCCTGCTGGTACAGCTCAAACAGCAGGGCCCTGTGTAGAGAGCCGGCATGGAAGCTTCCCTTGCTTCACTGAACTGGAATGAACTCCCAAATTCAAGGGAAGGCTGGGGCTGGCTCGGCAGCTCCCTCATGCAAAGCTGCCACATTCTGGGCTCCTGTTGTCCCTGCTGAACCTGGACACGGGCAGAGGGGAAGGTTTTCCATACCTTCCTGCCTCCATTATGTACCACTGAGGTGTAAACTTTGCTGGGATGGCCAAGTGTAACATTTCCAGCCCTGGAAACAGGCTCCTGCTTGTTCTGTGCAGCCCTGGGCTCTCCTCCAACAGAGCCAGCACAAATCCCGAGCTGACCTACAGCGCCTGCCTGCTCCCCTTTGATTACGGCTCCAAAGTCATTTGTCCTACAAGGGCGGAAAACAAAACACATCTATCACTTGGAAGATGTCCTGGAAACCCCCAGACAGTTGCACTGATGAGACTGGACACTGAGGGCTACTGGAGAGCTCAAACATAGTTAGATCTGCTGCTCCCGGTCCTGGGGTCACGACTCCCTGCAACATCATCAACTCCGCTTTATTCCAGGTGGCTCAAAGTTGGAAATCACTCTCTCTTATCATCTGAAGATTTGCTGAGCTGCCTGCCCTTCGTGGATAACAGGAGCTGCCCTCAGACTCCTGGATCTGAGGCTTTTGAAGCCCTGAGGGTGAAGGTGCAAGGAACAGGCATCCGGGAAGGAGAGCGCCTGACTGTGGATCAGAGTGAAAAGGAATGTGAAGGCTGCAAGCCTAGGAGAGGATGCTGGCTGAGACAACGGCCAGCATCAGCAAAAAGGGAATGGGCTCTCAGGTTTAAGGCCTGGAACAGATTCAAATCACCCCTTTTAGTTCTGACCTCCTTGCCTGTCTGAGGGAGACGGCAGAGCGGGGAGGGAGCCATGAATCTTGGATCCAGTCCCTACGTGGTTTGGCCCTACATCCCTCTTTGCTTTTACCACTCCGTGTGTAGAACAGAGGGTTATTAAAAGCACCAGAAGAATCTCAAGTAAAACAACTTTACTGTTTTTAAGAGCTTTGTTATAGCATCTCTGGAGCTCTGGCTTGGACCACCACAGACCATTGTCGGGAAGCTCTAAACAGCCTTTGGATATTGAATTACTGTTCAGAAACGTATCAAATTCCAAAATTGCAACTCCTGTCCAAAAAAAGAAGCCTCTGGAGAACAGAACACACTCACACAGACAGCACAGACAAGAAAACCATCGTGCTGGCCTAACTCAGCTTCCCTCCCCACCCAGAGCAACAGCCTCGCCCCAGTCTCATTCCAGCAGCGTTATTCCCCCGGGAAGCAGCCGGGCTCTAGAGGAGAACACAGTCCCACCTACCCATCACTCACCTCACAACGAGAGCCCTCCTATCGCTCGGCTTTTAATGAAATTGGGGGTTGATATCTCAGTCAGCCCCTCCCTTCCACTTGAGGACAGCATTAGCATCAGTCGGGATTGTAATACCCAGTAAGATGTTCTGGGGCGATATGAATCAAAGCCCTGAAAGTGGGATTGTGTTTAATTAATTGTGGCTGACAGATGAAGGTATTGATCGTAGATTGAGAGGTTCAGGACTGGCCTGGGGGATAATTATTGCAGGGCGCACTGTGTTAGGGTGATATTTTTTTAATTTCTGACTATGTAGGAGGGAAGCAGGGGGGAAATAAGTGAATAATTGCAGCTAATTAGAACTTGTGTGTGCATCCCAAATTAATTTGTTTGAATAATCAACCACCAACAGCAGTCTGATCCAAAAGGAACAGGAAACAACTGCTTAGAAAGATCTCAATTCCTCCCGTAAATTGTGCAGTCCCATGTCCGGGATAAATGTTTTATGAAACTGAGGCCCTAAATTCAGAAGGGGAATTGGGCAAGATTATTGAGTGGAAACACTTTGGGCAAGACTGTTGAGTGGAAACACTTTGGGCAAGATTACTGAGTGGAAACACTTACTTTTGCCTAAGATCTGCGGTAAATCAAAGGGGCTGGGTGAGGCTGCCGGATGGCGGGTGCGGGTAGCAGATGACGCTCTTGCCGTCGCCTCCGTCCCATCCCTATCCATGTGCAACAGGCCCCCTCCCGCCGGGCTGTCCTGCCACCCCCTCCCCGGGTGGGACACGGGACGGGCGGGACGGCCACGGGCGATCAGACACACAACTGCTGTCGCCGCGGGGATCATGAGAGGGGTCTCGGGCGAGGCTAAGGCAGATGGAGGCGAGGCTGCGGCAGCAATCTGTGTCCCGGTGCCCGGCCCCTCGCTCCGGTCGGCGGGATCCCCGTAATCCCCCCCGGCAGCCCTGCTGCTACAAACACTCTCATCACCATCGCAGCGGGGGCGGCTCAGCACAGACAGCGAATGATCTAGCAGGGGGTTAATAAAAGGACTGGCGCAGAACAAAAAGCCTGTCAGCCGCCGCAAGATGTGCTCTCCACCCCTTGTGCCCCCCAGGAAATTAAAAACCGGAGCCTGTGGTGTGCAGTGTTCTCTGCGGGACCGGACGGGGCACTGGGATGGGGAAGGGAAGGGTGCGAAGGCGGAGGTCGGGAGTTAAACGCTTGTCCCAGCTGTTGTTTCTGATGCGATCTATCAAGTCCTCTTACTCTACAGGAGCAGACTACCTGGTCTTTCCAAACCTGAAGAGACCAAGGCACATTTCTGTGTGCTGCTGCCGGCAGCTCCTCCTGGAGAGAGTCCACTACCTCCCGCCAGGCTGCTCTGCCTGACACCACCGAAGTCCATGTTTCCATGGAAATGGGGAGAGAACGGATGCCTGTGACACGACGTACCTTTTCCGATGTAGATTTGGACCATTTCTAACATCCCATTCCAGTGACAGCCTTCAGGACTGGATATTTTGCGGGCACAACCAAAACAGAACAAAAAGAGGGACAATATATCTGACGATATGAATGAAATCCCATCATCCTTTCTGGTGAGCAGCAGCTGAACTCGAAAGTTTACATTAAAACACCCTTCTAGGCAGAGAGACCCCCGCACTAAACACAGTATCATTCACAAGCGGAGAGTGAGGATCTGTCCCTCCCCTCTCCGGGCTGGGTCGGGTGAAGTTTCCAGCAGCATTTCCGTGCCGAGGGCCGCGATCGCAGCGCTCGGAGGTTCCCCGGCGGCTCCGTGTGCCCAGCCCGGGCTGCGCAGCGCGGGCCCGCAGCGCCCTCTCCCGCGGCACCGGGGCACCCCCGGCGCCGGCACCCGCAGCGTCCCGCGGCTGCCCTGCCCTGCCCGGCGCTCCCGGGCCCGGACAGGCACACGGGCGGCCACGTATCGCCCACCACGGGCTAACCCCGGCACCGCCCAAACCAGCAGCGACTTCTCTGCGCCTTGAGGGCTTTGGGGGAGCAGAGAGAGGCAGAAGTCTTTGCCTCCCTACAGCTTTCCGGCAACGCTGGGCACTTCAGCTGAAGGTGAGGAGGGTCACAGAGGCTTTGCAGAGGGCCTGAGTTTGGCATCTGCCAGAGGAGTGTGGAATAAAGCCAGCGTCCCTCTCTTGGAGGTACCCACGGGGGGCTGCAGCCACTGTCTCCTGCTTGCTACAGGTGGTCCTGTAGGTTCCCAAGCAAACATCTCAACCCCAGTGAGGGACTGTAATGGCAAACCTGGGAAGGCTGGATTCAGAAAGGGGCCATGCACCTCCCACTCTTACTGAAGACAGTCTCTGCTCACCCCCTAAGGTCTGGCTGCACCCCAGGGTGTCAAGCAGCAAAAACTCCCCGGTCTGTTCTCGTGCCATCATCACAGAGGTTTCGTGCAGCCTCTCTCAGCAGCTGCTCCTGTCCCACCTGCCCCGGGCACTGGGCTCCGGGCACTCAGTGCCCACACCGCACACCAACCTGCCCTGGACCTCACCCCAGTCAACGCAGCACGTTAGGAGGAGAAACATGAGGTATTTGCAAAGCCAAAGGCAAAGCAATGACAAATTTTGTCTCTGTAGGGAGTTTTCTTGGGATTATTATCATTTTAAAGGGCAAGTTACTGCTCCTAGCGCTGGGAGCCAAGGATTTGAATAAAAGAGCTTCATGAATACAGATACATTGCAAAGACAGAATAAATAAAGCTGATCCATAGCTGCCATTTTACTTTCCAAGTGGGTGAAAATGAGATGTCCCATCCCATTCCCAGGAGATCCAGAAAGGGCTTCAGCCCCTTCATTCGACACAGAGAAGAGGCTGAGATGCCAGGCCTGGCTGAGTGCTTCCACCCCGTCAGGAGAGCAATGTGCTGGACAAGTCAGCTTTCCCCAAGGAACACCACTCCCAGGAAGGAAAGGCTTCCTGGCTGCCATGAAAACACTCGAAACCTGAAAACACCCCTGCCCTTCCTCAGTGCAAGGGACTGCAGGAGGCACCAGGGTCAGAGCCAGACCCAGCTGCACCCACAGGACATTCAGCACCATGCTGCGGTTCCTGGAATAAAGTCAGCAGAAGAAATGACAAATGAAATAAAATGTGATTTCCATTGACCAGAACATTTCATTTGGCCCAAAAGCAAATGAGAAGCCCAGGGCTCCCTTGGAGCAAGAAGCAGCAGCACGGTGTCCCCTAGCCCTGCTGTCCCCAGTGTGGGCACACACAGCATCTGGCCAGATGTGCCCTCAGGCCCCACCCTGGCTCAGGCACCAGCACCTGCTGCTGGGAAACGGGTTGTTGCAATATTCCTTCCTGCCACATCCATCTCAGACAGCAGAAATAAACGTCTTGTCTCGCACATCATGTTACACGTCCTCACAGACCCTCCCAGCTGAGACATCCCTTTCAGCACCAGCCTTGATTTGCCCCTGACCTCAGTGGGTTTGGCACCCAAGGGATTTCCTCCAGGCTCGGGAAGGTTGTTCCTTCTTTCGGAGCTGTTGTGGAAACTCCTGTGCGTGCTGAGATGGGCTGAGGGCAAGCAGCCCTGTGGTGACAGGAGGGAGGCTTACAGGGGGTTGTGGCAGGGCTGGGACTCCGCTCTGTGCTCCACGGCAGGCAGCAGGTTCTGCTGTGTTCCCCCTGCTGCTGCTGAGCACATCCTGCACATGGTCCTGTCCTCCAGGTCTCATTTGTCCTACACCTGCAGCGAGTGAGTGCATTTTTGGTCTCAGTGAAACGCACGAGCAAGAATTTACCTGCTCAGAGGACTCTGCTGGGTCCCAGTGTCCACACAGAGCAGTGTAACACTGGCAGGACCTCCTGGTGGTAGTTCCACGTGGTCTCTCGTGTGCTGGTGATAGAGGATTTGGTTTTTCTTAGCACTTCCCTGCTTTGTCTTGGGTCTTCCACCACTGGCTGGCTGTAGTAACACTGAGAGCACCAGCTTCAGGGCGTGCAGACACCAAAGTGAGGAAATTCCCCTCTGGGTGCTCTACGTAAGGAACAGATCAAATCCAAAGCTGACATGGGCCAGGTCCCCATGCCCGACTCCATCACTGAACACACACACTCACCTGGCATCAAACATAGTGCCAGGCTGCCATGTCCACCTCTGGTGGCCCCAAAGACTCCCCTCTGTTCCCTCTGTCTCCAGCTGCTGGACTGGCACCACCATGGCATGAACCTCAGGAGGGTGACAGTGACACTGTCCTGGCAGAGCTCTCCAGGCTGGAGCCCTGCCAGCGCTCACACCTCCTCGCTCACCGTGACCTGGGCAGGCTCCAAACCCACCTGTCCCCCTGCACTGCCCACAGCTCCCTCCCGAGCTCGCACCGCCTGTTACCCAGCAAAGAAGCAAACCCCAGTCATGGGAGGACACTCGCAGAGCCCCAGCTTTGCAGGGACTGGAGTTTGTAGTTTATGCCCCCAGGGTGACATTGCAGATGCAAATCAAAATGCCAGAACTGACAAAAGGAATCTTTAAAAAGCATTTTCTGCTTTTAGGCAGCTGAGGGATGAACAGATCTAGATTCACCGGGCTTAGGTCAGTCTTATCTGAGATACACAGGTCCTTCTCCTTGCTTTGTCCTTCCAATCCTTCCCCTCCCTGCCTCATCTGAGTCTCCCACTGTGCAATTCCCAGGTCAGTCTTTCCAGGGGCTGCAGTAGCTTATTTGTTTAAATCTCTGCAGACACCAAGACTTCTCCAGAGCCCTCAATCTTGACAGAGCAGCAAATATTCACAACTGTAAATGCATCTTGCACAATTTGTTCTCAGATTCCTGCTAACTGCACTCAAAGTTTGGCTGACACCCTCTTTTTCTGCATTTTCTTTCACTCAGAATAAAGATCTTGTTTTGCCATTAGCTTGTGGTACTTGTGAGGTTGCTCAGGGTCCCAGCTCTGTACCCTGGTGTCCTTTTCCCATCACACAGACACAAGCTGCGGGGTCTCACTCCAGCAGAATGTGCCGAAGGCATTTGGGGGGCACTCCCGGTGGCATTTTACAACTGCTCCTTGGGGATCTGATCTCTTCCTTCTTCGGAGACCTTCTGCCCTTGAAATACAGCTTGAACTTTTCACGTGAGACCACAATTGCTAAACATCCCTGTGCTATTTAGAGACATCTTTGCTCTGTTGATAGCAGTGACGTGCACAGGACAGCCACTGCTCTGCTGCCACTCCATTTACTGGCAACAGGTGACACGGTCACCTCTGTCACTGAGGGATAAGACCTGCTGTGGGTGTGTCACGTGGACGTAAATGTCCCCCTAACAGTTATCTCTTTGGTAGGGCTGACTCAAGGCTTGGAAATATTTGTAAGGAATCTGGAGTGCTTACATCCCAACAGCCTCTGAACTGGCAGTACACACCTTTCCTGGGCCAAGTCCCAGCCTCGGGAATCCAGCAGGTATCTGCTGTGTGCTGTCACAAACTAGGATTTCATTGGAGGTTTAGTCCCCCAGCTCTCGTTAAGCAGACTGATGGCTTTGTGGTTATGATCTTCCTCAGCTTCTGTCTTGAAGACGTCTCTGTGCCTGTCTGAGAATGTCACTGGGCACTGCACTGACTCCCACTCCTCCCTGCGTGCTGTGCTACTGCGACACTGAATAACCCACATGGAAAATCCTTCCCTGGCGGTGAAGGACGGTGTCACTCCCCCATTTCACAACAAGGTCAAGAAAAGAATCCCTGAAACCTGCTAGCCTAGGAAACGAACCTAAATCCCTGCTCAGAGGGATTCAAGTTCAGCTCCTGCTCATAGCAGCACCAACCAGCCCTGTCTAGAGCAGGGCAGAACCTTGTCCTACTCCCTTACCTGTTACCCATGAGCAGCACAGGGCTCACAACTGTTACTCCCTGCCCTGCCAAGCAAAAATTGCTATTTCAGTCAGAACGTTGGAGGCTGATGGAAATCTGACAGTCCATGGCTAAGCTGCCAGCTGGGAAGTGGGTGGAAATGAATCTTTTGTCAAATAGTTAAACAGCCTTTTCTCCAGATTAATTAATTCACAAAGAACATATCCCTTCCTGGGTTTCACAGCTGAAAACAAAGCCAGTCTCGCCTCCCCTGCACTATCTGTCAGTCGTACCACAAAGTGCGGAAGCACTCGCTCCATTGTTCCTCAAGTGATCGAATCCTGGAGAAAAAAGAAAATCCCTGCACTGGCTTCCAATTCACTGGAGGTTCTGAGCTGCCCCGCATTAATTTTTCCACAGTTACACCCAAACAGCTGGTTCTGCCTTGAGCTGATCCACAGGGCCGCGACCCCAGGCAGAAGCCCCAGCACAGACTCAAAGCACTCAGGGCACTGCCCAGTTCTATTTTCAGCCCGATTTTCCCTCGGTTTGTATTAAATGCCAGGTGTCTGTTTGATATCTCCACCGCAGTGGCAACTCTGGGATCACATTTGGTTTCCCATGGACCAGATCCAAGGAGTGATGGATGGCTGGACGGGTGCCCAGCTGAAAGCTCAAGGGCCCGGCAGTGAGAAGCATCTCAGCACCTGTGTCTCGACAGAGACAGGAGCAGCCTGAAAACCCAGCTGTCCACAGGCTCCTGCTCCTCATCTGGCAGCACAGTGCCTTGCATAATCTCAAAGCCTGCTCATCAGGTGCTCATGGCATAGCTGTGCCCTCTCCCAGCCCCGTGTCCTGTGCAGCTGCCCAGACCTGTCTTTCTCACCTTCAGCTGTCAGCTAAGTGCTAAATCCGTAGCAGACTCCAAAGATTATCAGCTGTTTTCCTGTAAGGGAGCTTTGTTTGGGAAAGGCTTCCTCGCACACCTCTGTATTTGGCACCTCAGCACTCCGCTTGGAGTGAAAACCAAGCTCAGTAACACCTCTTCCCTCCAGAGCAGGACACAAGACAGTCCCCAGCATGTGCAGACTCCCTCAGGCCACTCTCCCACCTCTGAAACAGCGAGATTCCTGGGAAAAGGGAGAGCCATCCCTCCCTGCTCACCCTCTAGGTATGGAGGGCTTCACAGCCCTCTACAGGAATGCTCTGGAGCTGAAGCGTTCCTTTTTAGTCAACTCTTCCTTGCACAGAAGCTGGTCCAGATCAACAGATTGTTCTTCCCTGGTTATTTTTTACACTACACAGTTTTTGAGGTTAACGAGCAATCAAAACTGTCCTTGTAAGCCTGGGTTTGGCTACGGAGAGTGTTCTGTCAGCAGCTGATTCCTCAGGAGGAAGTCGCTGAGAAGTCTGTTGTTCCCTTCGGAGATGAATGACCTCCTCCAGACGGCAGATGGAGTAGTCACTCGTTGCTGAGGTCTTCTGCAGTGGGGTGTTTCTGCCAGAGGCAAAGGGGAAGGAATAAAGTGACAGTCTGTCTTGTCCTCTTCTGGAAGGGAAATGGCACCACAGCCATTTCTGAAATCCAGAGAGCAGCAGAAGTAGAGAAGCATCGGTTTGTTTTCTTCTCTACTTTTGTGAAGATGAAGGAGAAAGTGACTTTCTCAGTATGTCCACCATGGAGAGGCTTTCAGTGCTTTCTCTCTTCTCTTTAGCCCCCTGTCTTCCAGAGCGCATGGCCATGGTCCCTCAGTGCCCAACAGCCGTTTCTGCAGGAGATGTGCTGTGCTCTGATCAACCATCGCCTCAGCCCAGACAGCCCGAGGACGCTGCAGGGAAGCGCTGAGCCCTGCAGCACTAACAAAGCTCGGTCTGAGCTGACAGAACGGAGACAGTAAATCACGTGCAGCCGTGCAAAAGGCAGGCTCTGGAGCCTGAGCTGGTTGATCACCCAGTGATTTCCCTGGGAATCTACCTGGGTTTCCCTTTGATCTCTTTTGGTTTGTACTTCTCCTTGTCACGCGCGATGCCCAGCCTAGAGGCAAGACATCCTCACAAGACTTACAAGTGCCACAGAACTACAAAGGAAAAAGGAATGTCATGCTCACAAAGCCTCAGCAATATCTATACACTCACTTAAGAAAAAACAGACCTCAGATACTTACAAAAGGACCTATTGTGTTCCGGATTTCTGTGGTTTTCCAGTGTCTTGCAGCTTTATTTCAAGATCATAAGATACTTTCTTTGAAGTTTTATTCAAGCCCTTCCCCACACAACCAGTTTTAGTACCCCTTTGATTCTCCACCCCCTCTTTATTTTATAAAACATTTCCTGGGTGTTCTGACTGTGCATCACTTTTCTCCACCACGTTTCTATTTCTCCAATTGTTGTCTCTTTACGGAAGAGGTTAGAGACCTCTTTTACCAACTTAAACAAACCTGATTCCGTGTGCAGCCACAATCACTGTCTCTGGTCTCATTTAGCACCAAGCACTCCGTGTCCTATGCTTCCGGTATTCACACAGAAGGAAAGTACCAGGGACACCTTTGTCATAGCAAATTCCATGGCCCAAACCTCCGAGGACAGATCTAGAGGCTACAGCTTTGCCAGGCACTGCTATTTATGAGCTGTGTCTGTTAATACACGACCCAGGGGGGTGTGCGCAGTTTACAGTCTGAACTATGAAATACACAAATAGGGCTGGCAGTCTCAGCGGTGACATTCCCAAACAACTGCCTCTCACAAGACCAATACACACATTCACTGCCAAGCCTGGTTCGGGCCTTCAGTTGGCATGTTAAAATATGCCCAGCTTACAAGACTGCACGAGGCACAGCCTACCCGGATCAGCCGGCCCCGAGGGAGCAGGACTGTGCACCTGACGGCACACGCTGCAGTTCCTGGAGCTGTGGCACAGCCTGGAAGGCCCTAAGCAAGAGACACGGAGCAGGAGGGTGCAGCAGAGGTGGCCCTGGCGCTGCTCAGTGGGAAGCGGCATGGTCTGTAAGGCTGGACCCCGAGGACGAGCACATGTCACCCTTGCTGTCCCCACCCTGAGCGATTCTCCTGGCGCTGCTCAGTGGGAAGCGGCATGGTCTGTAAGGCTGGACCCCGAGGACGAGCACATGTCACCCTTGCTGTCCCCACCCTGAGCGATTCTCCCGCCGTGCTGTGGGTGACGGGAGCGGCAAAACGGCAGCTGAGCCCGTGGGAGAGAACCACTCCCCATGGACACACCCCCCGTGCCCGCGACCCAGACTGGCTGCTCCAGGCGCGCACGGGACACACGCTAGGGAGGAACACAAACGGGTTGTGGTCACTGACAGCTCCGGTGTATTTTTGCTGGTGAAAAAAAACAACTGTGGGGCTCTCAGCCAGAGAAAAAGCCTTTTCCCTCTCCCCTGCTCACGGAGCTCTGACCTGAGGCTGTCCCGTCCCTTGCAAAGTGCCCTCAGCAGCCCCCCCCCCCAGCTCTGCAAGCTGACAGACCCTACAGCACAGCAAACCCTCGGCTTCTCTATTCTCACCTCTCCAGGCCTGCCTAAACCCTTCCTCCAGAGCCCTCTGCCACAGCAGGGGCTTCAACCACAGCCTTAAAGGCTGCAAATCAAAGGCTTCTCGAGGATCCAGCTTTTGGGAGTGTTCTACCATAGTAACAGAAATGAATGTTGCCCTTCTGGCGTGAAGTTTTGCTGGTGGGGTTGTACTACCCCAGTTTGTTAGTTTGAGGTTCACGATGAGGTTTTAGCAATGCCCTTTGTATCACAGGAATTAGGTCAGGTTCAGTAGGCACCAAACATTTCGAGGCACATTCACTCCCCGCAATGCTGGCACTGCTGCTAGTGCTGAAATGATGTGAATATCAATTATAACAACTCTAGTACAGAATCCAAAGTATGCACAATGAGATACAGCCCACGGAACAGTCACCAATGGGTATGCAAATTGCATGAGTGTAGGGGACTGCAGAATAACTCTGAGTTTGGATTTCAGAGTTCCTTCCCAGAGATAAGGTTGAACATCTGTCATCCATCTCCTACCTTGCCAAGCTGAAAATATACGAAAACACTTGGAGCATTGCTCTGCTCACATCCACCCAGCCTTTCTTCTCAACAGCACACAGCTAATCACGCTCATGTTTACAGGGCCACACCCGACAGATAAACAGGCTTTAGCTGCAGCTCTCGGCACCTGACAGTGCTGCAGCTGCAGTCTCACAGGAGCCAGACTGCAAATGCAGTCAAAACACCTTCCTACCAGTGTTTCTCGCTTCCTGAGGATAATTTCCTAACCTGTCTTCTTCCCACAAATTTTACTTGTTCCGTCTCTCTTGATCTGAACCATTTGCTCCAGAAACAAGCAGCTCGGCCGTCACTGCCACCACCCCTGATTGCTCGGGGTGTTCACCAGCACAGGTGGTGGCTCACGCCTGCTCCAGTTCCTGTGGATTTTCTGGAAGCCAGGCTGGTCACCACAGCGTGTGAGCAACCAGCACTGCAAAATCCAGCAACCTGGCTCCAACTGAAAGAAATGCACACATTTGGACATGGCTGGTGCCAGCTCCAGCCCTGGTGTCTCAGGCAAGATGGAAACAGTTCTACCTCCCACTGCTGAGCTCTCATAAATTGGGAGGGGGCAAGGTCTCCAAGGAAGGCAGATTCATAACCTGGGAGGAAGGGAAAGAGAGTCTCTGTGCAGAAACACTTCTGCAACAGCAAATCTCTCCAAGGTGGCTCACATCCCGCAGAACATCCACACAACTGGCATCTGGCAGCTTCAGACTCTTCCCAACTCTCATTCTGGGAACAGAGTTGCCAGAGAAGCTGATACTAATTATTTAAAACCGGGACTTGCATTTTCCCGTGCGATTGCACTTCTGAAGCGCTGAGGAGAGGTTTGCAACTGCCAAGACATGAAAGAGTGTTTGTTATTAACACATCACCGTATAATCAGGGGCTTGGCAGGGGGCTGGGCATGTACACGCTTCTCCTCTGTTGCTGACAGTGTAGATGGAAGTCCCCAGGTATCCCATTAGGTGACAAGTGAGAATGAGTTCTGCGGCCAAAACCGAGCAATTTGGCACAATTTAGTAGAGCGATGGCATTTTCTGCTCAAAGAGGGCCCAGAATTGGAATAGCACGAGAGATGTTTGAGATTGAGATTGAGCTGTGCTGGCCAAGCTGAGTGGGCGTCTCTCAGAGCAGAGCAGCAGTGGGCGCTGAAGTCCAGGATTGAGATCTGCTGGCAGAGCTCCGATGGGGAATGTTGCCCAGTGCCTGAGAACAACACAGAGTCTGTATTTTAATTAGAGCTCCTCTGCTCATCTGCATGGCTCAGCAGAAACTTCCTGAATTCTCCAGGCCTTCATTAGCATCCATCCAAAAAGCCTACCTTCCATTTTCGTCTTCTCCTTCCCCAGTGAAGCCACAGCAGTAGCATCACCCGCCCCACGCGTTCTGCTGCTGGCTCCCGTGGAATGTCACACAGGTGGGCATGGATTCCACGCACATGGAGTGACCACACTTGGGGAAGGCTCCTCCCCTCCCTGCATCCTGCACTGGCTAAAGTAGGTCAAAGGCAATGAGCTCATCTGAATATGGAAATTCCACTTAATAAGGAATAAACACAATTGCTTCAAGCTTGTGAGTTCAAAGTAAGACAAAACAGGATTTTCTTTGGCTTTGGCTTTCACCCCTCCCTGCTGTTTCCTCCCCTCGCCCACCCTCGTCCCCTTCCCCCTTGCCTCCTGCCTCTGGCGAACCCTCGTTTCTCCAAACCAAGTCCATGGTCAGAAAAGGAAATTCAGCGAGCTCCACAGGTCTGTCAGCTCTGAGTGGCCTGAGAACAGGTGCCACGTGTGCAGCTCTCCATAGCTGATCTTCAAATACGCAAAACACACATCCTTTGTCTGCTTCCTGCAGAAAAAGGGATTTTTTCCCACCTTTTCTCTTTTTTTCCCACCTTTTCTCTTTTTTTCCCACCTTTTCTCTTTTTTCCCACCTTTTCTTTTTTTACCTTTTCTTTTTTCCACCTTTTCTCTTTTTTCTCCCACCTTTTCTCTTTTTTTCCACCTTTTCTCCTTTTTTCCACCTTTTCTCCTTTTTTCCACCTTTTCTCCTTTTTTCCACCTCTTCTCCTTTTTTCCCACCTTTTTTCTCTTTTTTTCCACCTTTTCTCTTTTTTTTTTTTCCTAAAGGGAACAAGTCCCATTTCCAATAACCAAGCACTGATTAAAACCACTGTCCTTCTACCAACCCCCCAAGTCACCAGCAGCTTATACCAAAAACCTGTCAAAGAAAGATTTCTTACACAAGGACTTCATAACACCAGGGTAAGAAAAAAAAAAAAAAAAAACAACCAAAAAAAGGAAAACCCTTGACATTAAATTTTAACTCTTTCCATTCTAAAAAAATCTCTTAACTCTTACCTTTCTCTTCCCATGCTTCCAATAAAAGTATCCCAGTGCAAACTCACCGGGATCAGGTTCAGCTCTTTGAAACGACTCACAGCAGTGACCCAGCAGCAATCAGCTCGCTGTTTCCATAATTAAACAGGGGTTTAGTTAATACTTTTTACTCGGTCTGAGTTAGCTCCTACAAATCCAACAGCCCTGTGTCCCTCTCTCTTACCTCCACCTGGAATTCACGGGGTGGCTCAAGGGCAGGCAGTAAGGAGCTGGGCTTCAGTTCTCAGCTGACAGTTTCACCTCTAATTTTGTTTGAGGCAAATCTAGATCTCCACTGGCTTTAAAAAAAATGTTGACCAAGAAATGGCTGTTTAGCTGTTTAACTGAACAGGTTCTCTGAGGGAACTTGTCTTTTTATAAACCGCTTATTTTTGTTGGCAGATTGTGGAATGAATCTCACAATTATCTCCGCAGCCTTGTTCAAACGCACTGACAGATCAGCCCATGGAGGCTGAACACCCGCAGCTTACAAAGATGAAACTGAGGGGTTTCCTCCTCAGAAGCTTCGATTGTGATGATGTGGAAACTGCACCTGTTGAAAAAAAAACCCAAAAAACAAAAAAAAACCAACTTTAGTCTTCAGGACAACGATTGCATCAGCATCAGGTGACAAACTAATCACCCCAAAGGGGAATTGTGCCTTAATTCCCCCAAGTATTGCAGTGGCAGATTGCTGCTCACAGCCACACCCCGACACGGGACTGATAACGGGGTCCCGAGTGGTGACAGCGCTCTGGGCTGAGGCTGCCCCGTGGGCACATCTAATTACGATGTTCTGTGACAAGGCTATAAATACCCCTGGTCCCACAGGTGGAGCCCTCATTGCAGCAGGGTTTTTGGGCAGCTGTTTACCCTGTTCTCTCTGCCTGCCTGGGCTGGAGGGCTGTTTGTCACCACGAGAGCCTCGCAGGCCTCTCCCCCGGGGAGTGTGAAACCAGCGAGATTTCATAATCACAGACGGATCAAACATCAGCCGGAAAAGCACTGAAGGGGAAATGATTAAATTTGTTCCAATGAAAAAGCTACTGACAAAACCCAAAGAGCACCTGAGCAAGGGAAAAGGGGGGTTGCACATTAACAGAGCAGCTCTGGTGGGCTGAGCAGGGCCTGAGAGGAGAAGATGATTGCTCTGTGAAGGGGTGCCACAGCAGGAAGGTATTTGAGCATAAAGAAATGTTTGAAGCATCTGTTGAAGAACAGGGAAGGCAGAAAGGCCTCTAGTTTGTTTTCAGGATTCTGTTCTTAAAGATCCTCACGTTATCATAACGCTCACAAACCCAGTCAGTGGCCCTGGTCACCATCAGCTGACAGGTGAGCAGGGTTTTTTCTCACTCTCTCCTTCACCAGCAATTCCAGCCTCCATCATCCGCCTCCCCTGCCCACCTTTGCATCCTCAGAGCTCTGAGGAATAATTTCAGAGGAGGAGAATAAATGAGGAAGTCCTGTATGGCAATGCCTAGTAAGAAAGGGAACCTGATGGGCAGCCAATGAGCCCTGAGGGCCAGTCAGGAATTCACGACAATGGTTGCTGACTAAATATCTTCCAAAGAAGGCAGAAAAAGCAAGGAAAAAGCCTTCCATTATTCTATCTCCTCTTCTGCTTGCTTTGTCAGAGTCTGAGGAGATGACAATCACTCACAACACAGAACTGAATAAGAAAATTATCGGCTGCCTCAGCCAACGCACTGTGGCACACAGTTGTCAAACTCTTGCAAATTTTGTCAGAAGTCTCTGCACAAACGTTCCTGATTTCTAAAGAAGCCCAGAAAAACTCCCTTTCATTAAAAAGGGAAACCTCCCTTGTTACCCACTATAGCATCTCTGTGATGGATGCACCGGGCAGCAAAGGGCGTTCCCAGCCCTGCTCCCAGCCCAGGCAGCCTCAGGGCTGTGGGGAGGCCTGATGAGGCCACCTCGCCCTGGGGAAGGCACGGACGAGGGCCAGACCAGGAACTTTTCCACAAAAAAGAAAGAATGTATGCTAGGGTTGTGTATTAGCTTTGGACAGTGACTGCATTGCTGGGTGTGAGCCTTTAGAGAAGCTCTGCTGTGAGGCAGGGCAGAGGAGCTGTGGGACCACCCAGCTCTGTGGGGTTGGGGCAGAGTGGAAACACAAAACAGATCCACACAAGCGTTGGGAAACAAAGAAACGACGGCACCGTGAGAGGAACCCCGGTGAGGGAATGGAGCAACCGTACCACGTACATAGGAGGGTGCAGGCGCGATGCCCAGCCAGACATCAGCTCAGCGCTACTGAAGGCTCCGGCACCAGGGGACTGCTCACTGCGGGCTCCTCGCCCCGGCTTCCCGCTGCCCGAGGGCCCGGCTGCCTCGGCCCGGTCCGCTCCCGGAGGCCTCAGACCGGCGCTGCCGTCAGGGAGCCGCTGTCCCGCCATGTCCCCTCACGACGCGCGGCCCCGCCCTCTCCCCTCACGGTGCGCCGCCGCGCGCGCCCTACGCTATTCTCGTACCGAGTTACGCAGGTGACGCAGCCGGGCCGCACGCAGACTGCGCAGAAGGAGCGCCATTCTCGTACCGAGTTACGCAGGTAGCGCAGCGGAGCCGCACGCAGACTGCGAAGAAGGAGCGCCATTCTCGTACCGAGTTACGCAGATGGCGTGGCCGGGCCGCACGCAGGTTGCGCAGGGGGAGCGCTATTCCCATACTGAGTTGCGCAAGCGGCCGGCCGGGGCGCACGCAGGTTGCG
The DNA here is from genome assembly GCA_013400735.1 of Pomatostomus ruficeps. Classification (NCBI taxonomy): domain Eukaryota; kingdom Metazoa; phylum Chordata; class Aves; order Passeriformes; family Timaliidae; genus Pomatostomus; species Pomatostomus ruficeps. Next base: position 206,027 of record VYZT01021173.1, read on the forward strand.
CAGGGGGA
>VYZT01021177.1:0-27854 GCA_013400735.1 Pomatostomus ruficeps
ATACACTTTCTAACTTTATTGTTGGAGAGTCTTTTTCCATCTCAGTTGGGTATCAATCTTAGATCTATACCCATATTTTAGTAAATCAGTAGTACTTGTGGTCACAACCACCCTTCACATGCATCTTTCAAAGTGGATTTCACTAGGATAAAGAGCAAGGAGAAACTCTTTAGGGAGTTTATTGATTCTTCTCAGTTGACCCAGTTCCTATTTTACTCACGCAGTCATATCTCATACAGATTTTTTATCTTATTTTAAAAGTTGTGTTTCCTGACCTTGCCCATCTTACAGAGAGCTTGATTTGGACTTTACTTCTTGTGACACAGATAGTCTTCTGATTTTTCACTCCATGTCTACTCAACTGAGAATGCTACCATATGCAAAACTGTGTTTTGACAACATAGCAAGGAGATGCTGGTAAATATTGTGTGAGCTGAATTATTTTTGGTAAGGAGTACCTGTGCTCTTTCATACAAGGAACAGTATTGACAAACAGCTCTAGAAGTCCTAATAAAAAGAACTCTTGGATTGCTACCAGCAGAATTTAGAGTCCATAAATATGTAGAATAATAAATAAATCTTGTCAGAATTAAACTACCATAGCATTAATCAAATTTTAAAAGGAATGTTAATGGTGAGTGATGTTAACTTTATAGTCTCAGATTATAAAAGACTATAGGCTGTTATATTAAAGTAAATTGTTTGAAACCATAAAACAAAATACCTAAATTAAACAATATATTACTGTATAATATTTTATACACTTACACTTCCTCATAAAATGCTCGTTATTTAAATTTGTGTTCACAGACTTGAACAATGAACAATTCTCCTAATAAGACATATATTATGTGAATCAATAACTTATGTGAAATCTTCCCTGTCTATAATAAAATTTGATGCCCATGAGCATCTTACTGAAATTGCCATGCCATTTGACAGCAGATGCTCAGACAGGGATGCAACAGGCCTACCAGGCCCATGACATCTTGTCATATTTCCACTACAGCAGAAACAAGGAATATGTCTTCAGAACTGACCTATTAAAGTTCTTTCAGAGCTATATGCAGGAACTAAAGTGAATTTGGTGTAAATTGCCCAAGCAAAAAGAAAAAAAATATACAGAAACTGCAATAAGTTTATATTTTTCATCATAGGAAAGAGAGAAACATGAGCAGGATGAAAAAGCAGATTTTTTTCTAGTATGTTTTACTTCTGCATGTTGACACAAATCCAAATAAAAGTAATTTTTTCCTAGAGGGATGATTTTCTGTGTGATCACTAATTCTTTGTGCTGATTTACCGAACAGAACATGTCAAGCCAATCAGAAAGTCACTTTGGTGTGTGTGTACTGTACAAGTTTTCTGTGAAGTGCTGCCTGTGCCACTGGACTTAAAAAGCAGAGCAGCTTCGGGAGTTTTTATCTCTGCATGACTGCTGGCTAGGGATTTGAACAGAGAAGAAATCTGCAAGATGAAATTGGTTTGGACAAGAAGAGCTTCTGTACATAATTCTTATTAATTTGAAGATGAAATGCAGTCTCTTAGAAACAAAAAAAAAGATACTGTGTGATGGCTTACTCAATATGGTTGTTGCTATGGGATTCAGCCCCATTTCCTAAGGATTAGAACTGACTTCCCAGCATTGCCTATTTACTGGGAACAGAATTACTGGAATTCTTCCTTTTAGAGACAAGACACACAAGGAACAAAAGGAATTTCAGAAGAGTGAAGCTCTCTGTTTCCCAGTACACAGAATAGATGCATGACAGCTCCAACAGTGGAAGAGGGGCTTGTTTTCAATGTTGTTGACACTTTACTTTGCCTTTGAATGGGGTTTTGGTCAGGAAATCTAAACTTTATATTGAAGGAAAGAGAGTACAAGGTATTGACATTTACATTTAGTACAGGACATATGATTTTACTTAAGTAAAAACAACTGCTAAAACCACGGAAATAAAATTTGTACTCTGGGGCAGTGTTCAACGTTTTTGTACTCTTTCTCCTCTTAGTTAATAAACTACAGTATGTGTTTGCCTCCATATCTCAATTAAAACTCGTGGTTTCTAAACTCATGTTGCAGAAAAACCTCATTGCCAATTTCTGTGTCAGAGGAATTCAAGAAATCTTTATATGTCATAGACTTTGGGACAACATTTCTATACCATTTATGTATATTTACTCTTGACTTCTTCAGCCCAGCTTGTCAGTAGCTTTTGCAGGTGGCTGGGTGAGAACAGTTTCCAAGACTTTGATTCTACAATTTAATGCTGTGAGAGGTTTTCTTTTAGAAGTGGAAATTTCATCTCTCCTTCTTTTATTTGGCTTTCTCTTCCTCAGTAATTTAAAACATTTTTATGGGTAGCAAAACTTAGCACAATACACAAATATGTTTCCTTTGCCTGGTCATAAAGAGAATAGTTTTGGATTAAAATACTTCCTTTTAACTGCATACTGTTAATCTTACTGTTACGGGTGATTCACTTTCTTCACGTGCACTTAGCTACTACTCAAATGCAAAGGTCATAAAAGAATGGAAGCATAACTGTAGCAGACAATACAGGAAAGCAATAAGTATCCCATTTTTTAATCTGGTGGGTGTCTATTTTTAAATGTACATGGCTTCACAATAAGGAAAGCCATGCAGTCTTATTTAGTATAAAATTTTAATTATTTTTGGAGTATTTCCTGAAGCTTTTGAAAGAACAAAAAAGAAATGTTATCTTAAGATGTCATGTAAGAAATACATAAACCAAAAAGGTGCAGAAATCACTAGTCTCAGTCATATGGCAAGCATAATGTAGATTGCATGAAAATTGGGGCATACCTGGGTGCAGCTCCTCAGGATAAATTATATGAGTTCTTTTAATTATATTAAGCTTTCTGTGTTGTCTACAGATCTATATTTCCAGTAATACAGTTCCATTCACTCAGAGAAAACTGCTAAAGGATATTATTAAACATATACTGAATACAGACCTACTGATTTTGAATACAAGCAGGTAATTCAAGCAATCTGTGTAAGAATTTAACCTGATAACTACAGAGAATAAAAGAAATCTGAAGTTTATTAATTAAGGTACAAATTGCTTTTTTCTTTTAAATTTTGATTATAAGGTTTTTTATCTAGTGTAACTAGATAAAGGGAATACATGAGTCATCTAAGATTGCTATATTAGCAATATTCTAAATATTACATATTTAATGTTTTGATTTTTTCATAATTAATATGTTTGATGTTGACCTAAATTCTCATGAGTGGCAGTAAGCAAATTTTATGATGACTAAAATAAATGTTCAGCTGGAAAAAGAATCTATAGCTTCTGTAAAGAAACACATCATAAACTGACACAAATTGTTTGATGAAAGAAAATAATGTAAAAATACCAAGAAAATAAGCAAAAGATTGCTTATCTAAAGATTATTGGGTGGAAAGTCAATCTTCTTTTTTATAGATGTTAGATTCTGCAAAAGTTTGAAGAGATAGTTTGTCACTATAGCTGTATTTGCTTACACTGAAACTATAAACTGTATAAGAGAAAAAGGAACTACTGTTCCTGGAAAGACATATAATTCAGCCCTTAGGTTTTGCAAGACACCTGACAGCAGCAAGCCACAGTCTCCTTCTTGCTTTGTACACTTGTTTTTGGGGAAAGACCAATAAATATTTTTTCAAAATACTCATATCCCCACATTTCTCTCTGGATATTCCTCCATCAAGTACCTTTGGAACTGTATTTTCTTGATTACTTCTAGGAGGTTGATGGACCATGTCACTAGCTAAGGCAGCCCAAACACTATTCAAATGTTCCAGTCAGATTCTTCAAGCTTTTTCTAGCACATACTTTATTAAATTATTGATGATACAAAGGTTCAGTGTAATAAAAATGCTTCAAAAATGTTTCCATACTTTTATTACTTGGGAAGAAGCAGATCAGTCATTCCTGAACTTTGAAGGTCTCTCTTCTTTTTTTAACCCTAGCTCTCCCTACACTAATCCTAGGACTACCTTTACACATACATGTGATATACACCAGCTTTTCTTCACAGAATTGTAGAATGCTTTGGGTTGGATGGGACCATAAAGATTATCTCATTCCAAGCCTGCTACCTCCTTTCCCCAATGAGCCAAGGTACCTATCACTAGACCAGGTTGCTCAGAGCCTCATGTGATGTGTAGTTTTTTCCCTGAGCATGTGCCAAAACTCCAGATCAGATCTATCTCTCCATTACAACAGAAAAGCTAGATGACAATTCCTCCAAACACATCCTACTGTTAACCATGCTCTCTATGATTTTTCTCAGCCCTGTTATAACTTTATCTCTTTGAAGTGCCTACCTGCTCCTCAGGATGGCCTTTAATGTATGCGGAGGAAACATCTGGCATTCAGGAGAAAATAAAATTCTAGAATCTGTAAAAAATTAATTTCCCTGTATGGATGGAAATCCTTCCTGAACTAGCAGCTTCAAGAGAAAAACAACTGTAAAAGTGCTGCTAAACTTGTTTCCTGTCACCTGTTTCTTCAAGTCTTATAATTAGACAGTGACATTTCTTCATACAAGGAATGAGAAGGGACCTCCACCGAAATCTGTTATCAGGAAGTAGATTATTTTATCCTACAGCACAGTTTCTTAGTTATGAAGCACCTGGAATCACCTACTACAATCAATGGTTGACCAACTGTCCTAAAGAATGCTACCCATACTTTCACATTCCAAATTATTTTGAAAATATTTTGACCAGCAGAAAAGTCTGGGGCATGTACACTTTCTGCCTGATATCACTCAGGTTAAAAAATCTGTCACTGAATAAAATGAATTTTCACATGTCTGAGAAAGGACTTGTCAACAGTTGTCTTGGACCATCCGAAAACCAGTGCTGAGAGAGGACAACACCACATAGGTGGCTTTCAAATAGGCTATTGGCAAGGATGCAATTGGAAATATACCTAACAGGTGAGAATTCAGATATCATAGTTTATTTGAGATTGTCACCTGAGACAATTATGCTATTTTCTTCATAGCATAATTGTTGGCATGTAGGACCAAAGATGTCCCCATTTTTATTTGAAAAGTCCGTGAAGTTCTATACTGCTTTGAGATGAAAGCTACTGGAAAAGAACTAAGGTTAATTTTAAAACTTTGTGGAGGACCATAGGTAGCCACTTCTCCATGGATATTATCTGTCTTTCTCAGTGCTTTCACAGCAAGGATCAATGCTTTTGAGCTTTTCTTCTCTTTCACTAAATAATTACAGTTGTTTTCCAGGTGACAAATGTGGTGATTTGCTGAAAAATGTAGTGATGAATTGAGTTAACCAGGAAGATAAAAAGAAGCAGGCAGGGCCTTGAAGAGTGAAGTGTGGTTCAAAACCCAGTTTGGAGTTTCTAGCTTTGCTTCCAGTGATCTCGTAAGTCTGAGTATATGTAGGAGCTATTGAACATCTGTCAGGTTCACTACTCTTACCTACACCTTCCAGGATTACCACCTGGGGGAATTACATCTAGTTTGGAAATGTGCAGTAAAGGTTTGTACAGAAAAACTTGACACAAGCTTACCTTCAAAATCCATATATTAAAAAAAATCTGTAACTGAAAAGTACTTGTCAGTGGTTCATCTTGGCAGTACAGTAATCCTTAATTTAACAAGTTTCCATTTATTTTGGAGAAGGTTTTGCATGTATAAAAATTAGAAAAAAGCACTAAGAAAAGATTAAGAGGAATATTCCTACTTAATATTCCTATTTCTCACAATTAATCATGTTAATAAAATTGAGAATAAGGTTGCTATTATAGACATTAGCAAATTACTGTGAAAATTGTATGCTAATGGACAAACCTAATTTCTTCTTTCTATGAAAATGAAGATATTCAACTGTGGAAGAAAATCTTGTAGATTATTTAATTTTCCATAATTTTTACCAGATATTGCATTTTATATCCAAAGAAAAAAAAGGGAAAAAAATCTTTCTGAAGCAATTAATATAAGAAATAATCTAGTTGCATCCTATTGTTTTATATTGCTGAAATTAAAAAAAAATCTTTCAACCAAGATGTCTTAGTATTAATATTTTACAAATAAAATTTGAAAAATGAAAAGCTGTGTTCCAAAAATGTCAAATAGAATATTAAATCAGTCATAAAATACTTTCTACATTTTTAAATGTAGTTTTCATAAAAAAACACAATTTCACAAATATTTCTCCATGAGCTGCATATTCTTTGTCAAAAAATGATACATTGGAAAATATCTGACCATATCCAGAGAGACAGAATTGTAATGAAAGTAAACAATATTTTGCAACAGCCTCAAAAATGTTGCTTTTAAATTTATTTAAATTGTATTAAATTATGAACTCTATTCCCAATGGATTGTGTAGACTGAAAAACCACAAACAAAAGGAAAGTAAGCAATTTGTTCCATCAAAATCATGTTTTATTCATTTTTCATTAATTATCTAGGAAACAGAATAGACATTAAATTTATAGATGAAAAAACATATAAAAATGTGTTCGTTACTCAGTTTCCTTACATATAGAACTTTCCCACATCCATTACTTATATTAGTTTTTGCATAATTATGAGGGGTTTGGTACTTTAATATTTAACACTTACAAGGCTGCAAATACCTAAACACTGGGAAACTCCAGTGAAATGGTAAAGTTGTCTGATTTGTCTTTCTAATTATATTTTGCTTTGGGCAAATTTTTATTTGTTGATTTTTATGAATAGATGTGTGCAAGTGTATCTGGAACAGAGTAAATATACTTTAGAGTTCTTTCATATCCAACAACATCAAAAGCAACATCAACTAATAAAAGTTACAATAATAAAATTTTCAAGGAGCTCAGTTCTAGAAAACACTCATCATACCCCTTTTCTAATGATGTTGGATCTGAAAGTTCAATCTTCCAGCAGATTGCCACTGTGTATAAAGATTTTCAAAATGGAATTTTCTGCCTCCTGGTAAGTATTCTCAGAGTAGATTATCAGTGCAGGCACTTCAGATCAAGCAAGCACAGCCAAGCTAGCTTTAGACTAAGCAGTGAGCGCTCTGGCTGCTAACATGTCTCTGCTGCAGATCAGAGACGAGCCCAGGCTAAGCAAGGCGTTACTATGGCTACACTGATAGCAATACCCAGCCCCATAAATGTAAATCTAACATATGTCTCCTGCTATGAGACAGAACCTCGGTGACTGCCCCGAAGCCATGCCTGAATACCTGCTCTGTAGGAATTCAATTTTGCAGAGCCATTGCGAAGCGATTCAGAATCAATGGTCCCATATGTACTCCTAGGAGTATTATTCCCTGATTTCATCAAGACAGTGCGCAGGTATATGGTAGGTCCAATATATTTGGGTTGTTTTCTCAGCAGTTTAATAAGAGAAAACGAGATTCTTCATGACTACTCCTTTTAGCTGTCTTGAGCCGCAGAGTATAACTGATTAATGACTATGCCATCCAGTCTCCTGATTTCGGATATAATAACAAAACTACATGGTGCTCTCCAAGGCTCTCCACACCTGCAGGGAAAATTGAGGCTGTTGCCTGCCATTTTCCAGCCAAACAAGTAAAAAGTTACTTTAGTAGGAGTGAAAGATCCCAGGGAAAATCCTGATTTTCTCTTTTCCTTCTTAAAGGAAACAATAAATTTTTTGAAGTACATCATCTGCCTCTGCTCCACTGTTGAAATGGTTTAGCAAATCCATTTCATCCACAGCTTTAAACTGTTATTTTTAAACATCTAACAGGTGTGAACTGTCCACTTGAAAAGACACACACTGATTTCTGTGTAGAAAATTAAAATCCCCTGAGGGGTGCAAATATGGAAATCTTTGGGCCAAGCCCTAAACATGCCAAGCCTCATGCTCAGATCACTGTCTATGACTAATGAAGTATTAAGGTGGTTTGAGTACACTAAAATATATCTTTTTAATCATTTCTCTTGTGTTAAATCCACAAAATTATGGTTAGCAAACAAGAAAACTCAATAATCCAGTACTAGTTAGCAACTAGTAGTCATTTAAACCTTTATTCTTTTTTCTTCTTCCTTTTTTTTTTTTAATTAGTTGTGTTTGTTCTTTGTTAAATTTCTTGTGCAAAAAAATGAGTCACAATGGGATTTTTTCCATTTAGGATACTCAATGAAGACATCCATTTGCAAGCATTAATTTAAATGGGTAGCAATTACTTTATCTGGAATCCCTTCTACTTTTCGAATGAAAGAGAAAAATAATTTGCAATGTAAAATATTAAGACATGTATTTAACTTATTTCTTTTCAACTTATCTCTATAAAGACTTATAGGAAAGAAGCATCAATTTAATAGTCTTTTTTAGACTCCTAAATAGGATACTGGCTGTCCTTCCAAAAGAAAAGAACAGAAATTAGTCAGAGCTTTCTGAGGGAGTAATTTCTTTTCAATCCTAGTTTCCTGAAAACAGAAAAGGACAAAAGGTACCTAAAAGGAAGGAGAAATACTATTTTTGTGGTGCTTACTTCACTTGGAGTTTATCTGTTAAAAAACCAAACAAAATCAAAAAACCAAAACAGCATATTTAGCTTTTCAAAAATCTGCAAATTTGGACCAGGATAATGTTTTGGTTGATTTGGGCTTTGGGTGTGGTTTGGGGGGGGGGGGGGGGGGGTTTGGGTTATTTTGGGGGTTTTTTTGTTCTGAGTGTTTTGGTTTTTTGGTTTTTTTGGGTTTTTTTTGTTCTGTGTTTTGTTTTAAAATTCCTTTTATCTATCATTATGGTCACAGATTCACAGCAGTGTTATAACAGCTGAAATCTTGCCTGGGTAAGCCTTATTAAGCACAAGGAAAAAACCAAGCAAGATGGGAGAGATGAAATAAAAAGGGAAAGGAACCAGACACACCAAGAATCATGTCAGCAAGAATCAGTGTCTTATATTAATAATGTGTTCAGGATTTGGTTTTAATTTGTATGTAGCAATTAAATTGTAGAAATAGTTGTTTTCCTTTTGAAATAATTAATCTCAAAACCAAAAGGCTTTTATCTTTGAGGATCCAGCTACTAGATTAAGCACTTCCTTCACCTGTAAGAAAAAAGGTTACACATTTAGGCTTCTGCTCTACCTGATTCTGGCAAAAACCTTGATTTTATCAACTCTGCATCATAGATAAGTCCTTCATATTTGGCAACTGGTGTAAATATTGTCTGTCTCCTGTCAGAGTCTTTCTATTTTAATAAATGAATACTCACTGATGTAGAGAACCTTGAACTCTCACACTCTAATTAAGTGGCTCACATTATCTGTCTGCTACCTGTCCACCAAGCTACACTGTCTGTCTCTTTTTTCTAGCTCAAGAGCTACTTAACAGAAATGACAGAAATCTGTAAAGTGTAAGATCCTGATTCTGCGGGCCCATGAAGATATTACAATCCAGGAATGTAAAATACCTGGTTTCAAAGGGACACTGGATTATTAAACTTGGTCCACTATTTCCAAGGTTGGTATCATTCACAACAATGAACATTCCATATCTTACAAAGCATTTTCTCTGTCACCTTAAGAAAACAAACCTTATAAATCTTTCTTTCTGAACTCAGATGAGAGTTTTCATTAAATATTCTGATTTCAGTAAATAATCCCTTTCCAACAAGAAGTCAGAGAAAGTTTTGTGACTCGTTCTAATGGCGTCTGATTTATAGATCTAGTCAAGAGATATTTTAGGATCAGTTATGCAATCTCACAGCTGCTGCAGTGTATTCCTGTAAATATGTGATGGAAGTAATGATGTGCATTACTGATTTTCTGTCTCCACTACCTCCAGCAAAAACTTCAAAAACTTCCTCTTTGTTAATCAATCTATATTTCTGTAGCTTCAGGAATATACCACTTCAATTTCTAGGAAGGCCCAGCTTATTTTCTTATCAAGTGATATTTTTGAAACAAGAAAAAAAATCTTGCAACCTAAAAATAAAAAAGTCAAATCCTGTTTGTTTCAAACTTTGCCGTTTTAAAATAATATTTAGCAACAGGATGAGCTGAATTCTGACAACCCTTGACAAAATAAAATCAACTTACATTTGGGAACTTGCTTGTGGGATTCCTTAGGTGGGTCTGTTGAGACAAAATTGTTATGAAAGATTGGAATAATGTAGAATTTTAAGAGCAGAAGAGTATGCAGATTATTTTGGGGGAGATAAAGGCCAGTTGTAAGTGTTGAGGAAAGCAGATGTGATAGAGCAGAATGAATGGATGGATCACTGACAGGCATGAGTGAATAACATTTCAGATTATAAAAGAAAACTTCATATGAAAGAAGAGTCTGACCTTGCTTTATTCACATGGTGTTAAAGGTATCATTCATTGCCATAAACAATATAGAAGACCAAGTGGTCTACAGTATCAAATACCGAAAATCACTGATTCAGAGATGCTCTCCATAATGTACTTCCAAAGTGGTGGTGATATGAAGAAGGTTGGGCAAAACTGAAGATATAAGTGGTAATCTCTGGGGCTTTTTCTTTCTGCATGAATATTGACTTTTTAATGCCATACTACAAGTTAAAGGTATTTTGGGAAAGTGGAATAGGAATGATGGTCATTAGAAGTCTTGTGACCATAGGGCTGTAAAAGACTTGCATCTATGTGGGGCTGTAAACTTTGAGTTGAGTTGAGGGGAGATAGGGATTAGACTGGGAGGAATTGTAAAGAATTTTGTTAGGGAATGTGAGAAGCTTTTAAGCGATCTGACCAGAGTATGCATCCAGAATGGCCTTGGTGAATAAAGTGCAAAGGTGATATTTTTCTTCTGGGAAATAATTTGTTTGCGCTTTACCTCTGTTGGTGCTTCTATCCCAAGCAAAAAGCAAAATTATCTTTAGGAAAGCCAAGTACTTTTTAATTATTTCAAAATAACTTTTGAATGAATATGTTGTCCTAAAGCTGCCAAATTAAGTGAATATGTCCTAAAGCTGCCAAATTAAGAAAATTAAAGAGTGGTTAAGCAGAGAATGTTGAAAGAGGTTCACATGTCTAACAGTAATAATAAGGACTGCTGTGATCTGAGGGAACAACTCCTTACCTTGGGGTAGGTAAACATGGTGATTCAGGTGGAGAGTTTTAGGGTTTAGTGATCTGAAAGAGGGGTGAATTATTTTTATATGAATTACATTGGAGCCTTTTCTTTCTTTTTTAGTCCTAGAGGGGGGCTGATTGTATGTTCTGACTAAAAAGCCCATCAAAAGATGAGACATTTTTCAGAAGGAAAACTGAAACAAGGACTACCACATTAAAGAAGTGAAGTCATCTGAAGTTGGAAAACAGTGGGGAATTAATGAACATGTAAGCAGTAATTCCAGAATGTTTCAGTAAGAACTTGTTGTTCACGCACTGAGAGCTATAGTACAAATACTTGTACTCCCAAGACAGACCTTGAAAAACTTGAGGGCATGTGAGAGGCAGGGCACACTTCACTGTGGGGACGGTGAAGAGTGCTGAAGAAACTATTCTAATTATAGCAGTTTATATCCCTTTGGTAAGGGAAAAACCCTCCTCCCTAGTGAGTCCTTGCAATTCTCCATGTTTTTGGGTTCCCTCAAGACTTCATATCCCAGTAAGCCATGCGCTGTCCCAGTGTCCCCTGGGATAGATCACTCCCCCGTCCCACGAGACCCTGGGGACATAAAAGGTCACCATGTGCTCCCCTCTCGCATTCTCTGCCTGGCTACCTCCATCACAGCAGCTATAAACATCTAAGAGACTCAGCCTCAGAGAATCCTTCTTGCATCTCGTCAGCCAGGTTATATCTCTAAGGTAGCAGATATAACCACCGTGAGTCCACTGGGGAGATGGGAGGGAACTGAGCTGGGAACAGGGCAGAGCGGGTGGTGCGGTGGCAGATAATGGGCACTAGGACCCAGCGGCAGCGGCGGCGGCAGAGAGCGGGCACTGAGACCCAGCAGCAGCTGCCGTGTTTCCGGAGCCGTGGGAAGCAAAATCATCCTAAGCCGCTAGTGAAGACTCTGCCTGCTCCGCCATGCGTGAGAGCATTCCCTCCCCCTGCAAACCCCCTTCACAGGAGACCACAGACCCTAAAGTAACTTATGCTTTAAGGGCATCTCTGAAATCTGTCTCATTATGTGTTATTTTCAGACATAGGACTGGATTTGCAAATTATATAGAAAATAACAACTGTAGTGAATCCTGGGAGGAACTGCTTTAACTAAGTGCACACAGCATGAGCAAAAGGCAGGAGGAGTTGGAAGCCATTATGCAGCAGGAAAACAATGATATAGTTGCCATCACGAAAACATTAGTTGATTTACACAATTGATGCAATGGATGGCTATAAACTCTCCAAAAGGGATAACCAAAGGAGTGTTTTGATTGTCTAGATTTGAGTGATGATGATGATATGGTTGAGTGTTCATGAGTAAGAATGAGGGTGAAGGCCAACAAGGCAGGTATCATGGTGAGAGTCTGTTATAAATGGCCCAATCAGGATGAAGAGGCAGACAAAATATGCTAAAAGCAGCTGGGAGGAGTCTTGCATTCACTAGCTCTTGTTCTTATGCGGTACTTCAATTTACCAGATGCCTGCTGGAAATGCAATACTGTAGAGAGGAAAGAGTCTAGGAAATTTCTGCAGAGTGGGGAAGAGACTTTTCTGGCACAGCTTGTGATTGACCCCCACTGAACCTGTACTTCTCAAACAGAAAGGGACTTGTGGGTTGGAGGCCAGCTTGATAGATTTTGATGTCAGAGAAGTAAGGAGGGAAGATCAGCAGAACTGTTACCTTGAAATTCCAGAAGGCAACCTTTGCCCTTTTTAGGAAACAGTCTGACAAGGCCCTTGGGGCACACCTCTGAAAGGCAAAGGAGTCCAAGAAAGCTGGACATTCTTCAAACAGGAACACTTAAAAGTGCATCCAGGACATCCCCATGTATCAAAAGTCAAGCCAGTGGAGAAGACCACTGGCCAAGCTGAACAGAGAATTTTGGCTGGAATTCAGGAAAACAGAGAATTTATGACCTTTGGAAGAAGCAGAAGGCAACTCAGGAGGACTACAAGGATATTGTGAGGTTATGTAAGGAGAAAATTAGAAGGGCCAAAACCCAACTATAATTTAATCTGGATGCTGCTTTAAAAGACAATAAAAAATGTTTCCATAAATGCAATAGCAGTGAAAGGACGGCTAAGGAATAACTTAATCCTTTACTGGATTTGGGGGGAAAGGATGAGGAAAAGACTGAGGTGCTTAATGTCGTCTTTGATCAGTTTTTAGTGGACAGACCAACTATTCTCAGGGTACCCGGTCCCTGAGCTGGAAGACAGGGATCAGAGTGAAGTCTTGATAATCCAAGTGGAAATGGTCAGTAACCTGCTACACCACTGAGAGACACACAAGTTTATGAAGCCAAATGGGATCTACTCAAGGGAACTGAAGGAGCTGGACATACTCACTGAGACACTCTTCATCCTTTTTCAGCAGTTCTGGATGGCTGGGGAGCTGCCAGTTTAGTGGAGATTAGGAAATGTGACAACTAGTTGGTCACAAGTGGTGTTTCCCTGGGCTTATTATTGGGCAAGTTCGGTTTAATATCTTTATCAATGATCTGGATGAGGGGATTGAGTGCACATTCAGCCAGTTTGCAGACAACTCCATGTTTGGTAGGAAAGTTGGTCTGATGGAGGGCAGGAAAGCTCTGCAGAGATCTGGACAGGCTGGATTGATCGTCCAAGGCCAATTGCATGACACTGAAAAAGGCAAATGCTGGGTCCTTCACTTGGGTAACAACAACCACAGACAGCACCACAGGCTGGGGCAAAGCATCTGGAAAGCTGCTGAGTAGAAAAGGACCTGGGGGTGCTCGTCAACAGCAGCTGGACATGAGCCAGCATGTGCCAGGTGACCAAGAAGGCCAGTGGCATCCTGGCCTGTATCAGCAATAGCGTGGCCAGCAGATTTTGGGAAAGGATCATCCCTGTCTATTCAGCATTGGTGATGCCACACCTTGAATCCTGTGTTCAGTTCTGGGCCCCTCACTACAAGAAAGACTTTGGTATACTGGAGTGAGTCCAGAGAAAGGCAGTGGAGCTGGGGAAGGGTCTGGAGCACAAGTCTAATGAGGAGTGTCTGTGAAAGCTGGGGTTGTTTAGCCTGGAGGAAAGGATGCTTAGGCAAAATCTGTGGGAAATTGATAGCCAAGCCAACTTGCTGCAGAAAGTGTATTTGTCAGTGATGAAGGTAAAAAAAAAAGCCAGGGATAAGAAGCTAACTGACTGATGAGGGTGTAAAACAAAATCAGTGTAATTAAGATGTTTTTGTTAGTTTTTATTTCTGCAGGTAATGAACTTCAAATTTACAGGTGATTATATGTTTCAAGTGATGCATCTCCTGGGCAGCGACAGAGTCAAATTGCCATTCTACAAATTACTCTCTAGGATCTGTATTTCAGTGCACAGTTGTTAAATAACACCTTCATACATATAGAGGGGCAAATAGTTGGGATTTTTTTTAAATTTAATAATCTTTAAAACAACTAATACAGATTAAATTGATCTGTGCCATCTCCAGAAACATAAACAAGGGCTGCTTGTAAGAGCAGCAGGAATATGTTGTCTGTAATTACCTCACTTGAGCAGTAAATCTGAAAGGTAATGTTTGCAAAAAGAGCCCTGCAAAGGAGGTTAAGGTCTATGTGTGGTGTTGCTTATGGGGTTAGAGAGATGTCAGGGACTGCTGGAAGTTTTAAATTAGGAAAAAAGTAGTGAATGATTCTGAACCTCGGGGATTACTTTTCTCTCAATAAACTCACATGTACACCAATTTATTTTTGTCTCAATAAAAGCAAAGTAAATAAAAAGTAGTAAAATAGTCTGAATTCTATCAATAACAGTGATTTCAAGGAACTGTGAAAGTTTTGGTGGGACATGTTGTCCCTTTGATGAATGTTTCTTAATCTTTCTTGATCCAAAACACCTATTTTTACCACTGAAATAAAAAGGCATGCTGAAGTGCTGAAGTTCCTGCATCCTGTTGCTTGACTGGTGTGATGCACAACTCTACCACCACAAACACATATTTATTTTCCAGAAAAAAAATAGCTCCACTAAAGGTAGAATGAAAATATGTGGGATATCTCAAACTGTATGCTTTCAGAAGATTGTTTGACACGAACTAGCTGTTCTAATAAGAAAAGTACTCTGACCTTTTGAGTCAGATGGTATATCCAGGTTGCAGAGAATGACAGGATAGCTAAATGAGGCTGTCAAGTATTGTCCTCTGAAATTTAATCTATATTGTGTTTGTTTACAATGTATGATGCTTGGGTTTTTGACTCTTAAAATAAAGGGGCACACATAGAGGAATTTCCGGCTGGATGGTTTGCCACAAACCAAAGCAATGGTTTATCTTGATAGAAATATATGGTCTGGGGATTTTGTTTGGTTAGGGTTTTTGTTTGGTGGGTTTTTTTCCCTCATGAGACACTGTTTGGGCCTGCATTCCGGCAAATACAGATGCCCAGAATACTTATTCTCTTTAGCTGGAGTTACACATGAATATTTTAAATGAGTCTGCTAAATAAGAGGTAGAGTAAAACACTAACTTCATATTTGTCTAAAAAATTTACATTTTTTTCTCCTGATTCTCATAATTTTCCAGACCTGCTTTTCAGTTCCAGGAACATAGAGTCCAGAGTATTAATTTGGGCAAATTCACTTCAATTACTATTGATTTTTCTTATCTCATATTTCTCATTAAGGCTTGCTATTTCACTTGAGACTGAAATGATTCATTTGAGGTGTCTTGATTTTAAAATTTCCTACCCATGCATTTATTCCTGCAACCTAAAGAATTCCTGACCTAAGTATCCTATGATACTCATTTAATGGCTGAAAAGTGGCATCCTAGAAACAAAGTTTTGAAAAAAATTAACATTCTTCATTAATACATTAAATGACACAATTGAGGTGTGTAGGTATTTCTGGCTATTTTCAAGGTCTTGGGAATTTACTTTTCTTGAAGGTTTTTTCTTTTTTTCTTTTTTTCTTTTTCCTTTTTTTTTCTCTTTTTTTTCTTTATTTCTTTTTTCTTCTTTTTTTTTTAACGGGGGGAGGATGGAAAATGTAAAGGAATGGAATTGATTTATTCTAAGTTGTATTTAAAGACAAACTGAAAAAAGAAATTAAAGAAAAAAGCGCAAGATTTTTGCCAGCAGTAGTGTCATACCTCATGGAAAATTACAAATATAAACAGGGTTCCATTCTGACACCTTTAAATATATCAGAGAAAATAGATTCCTGTATATTTAAATAAGTTACGAATCTGTTTTCTCATCATGTTGAATTCATTGTTTTTGAAGGCAAATGTAATAAGGAATGAATTATTATTAATTAGAATGGTAAATGTTGCCTTTTACAGTAGTTTATGTAATATGAAGTTCATTTTGTTTAAATAGACGTATACAAGATTTTAGTCTATTATACCTTCTCTGAAGTCAATGAATTTACTCCAGCAAGGAACCAGGGTTTTGTAAAAATAGTTTTCATTAAAAGATATGGTGTCTTGTATTTCCTCCAGTCTTTTACAGTGTAATGAGATTTCCATTTTGTCTTCCCTGGCCTTTTCTTTTCTCTGACCTGAGTTCTGTTGAGATAAACTTGTTTTCTCTTTGAAAATTTAGTAGCAGTCTGGATTTATTACTCTTGTATGTCTGATGTGCATTTTTGCTTTGTACTTGTGCATCTTTCTCAGTACCAAAATGTATCTTTGTTTCCTCTCAACAAATGGCAATTTTCAGATGACCTGGTACTGATCTAAAATCTTTGCTTAGAAATGTGTGTGTATCTCATTGTTAAGGGAAGCCACCCAAATATATTTGAAAGCAAAATCATCTGAGAATCCTTTCTAACCCTGTTTTGGCTTCTTGCTTACTTACATATATATGTATTTCTTTTATGTTTATACTTCCGTTAATGCCTAATGGTTTTATATACTTATGTATTCTCAAAGAGCATAATAAAATCTTTCCCTTCTCAAGAAGTGAATACAAAAGTGAACTCCAGTCTTCATTTTTATCGTGGTCAAATACCTTCTGTCTCAGTACTGAACTTCTTAATACTTTATCTATTGCATCTTATACATGGCCATTGTTTTCACTTAGCTCATCCATCAGAGTTTTTTGCTATCTTTTTTAATATCTTTTAATGCATATGCCCTCCCAGTTGAACATTTTATGCACTAGATAATATGAATAGCAAAAATTCATAACACTAACTCATTTCTTTTCTTTGTATTCTTATATCTAACTTTTAACCATGTTTGGTTTTTCTTCAGCTAAAATACACTGGTATTTTCGCACCCTTTCTTGAATACAGAGGTTTTTCATGCAATATGTGAAACGTGATGCTCTAGAAGAAGACAAATGTATGTGGAGTTGCAATGCTTGATTAATATTACACCAACATTTTGTTTAGTAAATAATATATTTATTGCTCCTTTTAGAATATTTTCAGGATAATAATTTTTATATTCCAGACATATTTTTAGGACTAAAACTTGTATTAAAAGAGAGTAAACACATCCACAGGATAGAAATATTTCATCCGTGTAACATATTGCCCAAAAATAGCTTCTGACTGCCGTTTAATTCAAAGCTGATAAATCAGACTTGAAGACTTCTTATCCTTGATTGTTCCAAAACATTTTAAATGTCGCCTTCACTTGAGAAATATATGGGACAAAAATCAAGGAATATTGTCCTCTTCCAGAAAAGAAAGTGATTTTAAATGAGATGACATTGCATCTGCTTACCTGACTAGGCTTCTGCTCTACCATGAGTCTAATCCTATTTGAACATTTCATGTAAGTGTGATATTGTGATTTCTCTCCTGCTTTCTAGTTCATGCAACATCTAAATACATTAATATTATTAATGTATGCCCTGTTCTAGTACTTATTGTTATAGTCTTGGCCAAAAATAGATTACTGTACTTGAGTCCATTGAAATCTCTCAAACATTAAAAAATATTATTTGTATTTAAAAATTCTGCCTCATAAGCTGGAGTACACTACTCCTGAAGTCAATTACATGAGCATTTTTAGAGAAATAGTAAATAGATCAGGAAACTAATTCAACTGCAACATATGGGGTTTTTTCATTCAAAAAGGCATTAGTAACATATATAAATTATATGAGAAATAATCTCTACACTTGAAAATGTAGGAAAATACCTAGACTTGTTTGAAGATTGAAAAAGAATAAAAATAACAGTAAAGGAATATTTAAAGAATAATTACTAGCATTTAGCAATTGACTTGTTATTTAATGACCAAATTGAAAATACTGTGTTTTTTTCATATATACATTTTGAAAAATCTGTCATTTTTTTGTGGTTAGTGACCAATTTCAGGCAATTTTGAATGCAGAAAATATTCCATTAAAGTTATAAATTCATTAAAGTCCCTGCACATAAGATGACATAATATAAGAAATGTTTGAAACACTCCATAATTGAAGTTTCTAGCATGTAATAACCTGGCTGTATGTTTGACAGTTTTTTACATACATTAAAGTTTAGAGCACTAGAAAGTGTTGTGTAAATAAAAAATTCATTTCTAATGTGTTGGATTTAGAGTCATTCCGATAGAAAGGATCATGACTGCAACAAATTTATATACTAATTCTTGAGTTCAGTGCCTTCCTGTGACTTTGAAGGGCAAGGGTCATAATGCATTTTCAGTGTCTATTTAATCATCAGGAGTTTACTGAACTAACTACCCACAGACATTATTCGTAGTGTTATGGAAGTGTTATTCATACTGGCAAAGTATGGAAAAATGGCTCCTTCTGGTGTGATTTCTTTTAGGGTTCTCGCCTAGACAGTCAAAAGCTTTTTCGTCTTTGTGCAGTTTAACATTTCTGGGAAGAACAGTTCACTCTGCAAGTCACATCAGCCCATCTGACTGGGATGAACCATAGCACCCATGGCAGGACAATGTCTATTCTCTGTTTCTGGGTCAATCAGCCTTAAGAACAGCTTCAAAGGTGCCAAGCCTCTCTGTTGAAACACGGGAAAACCTCACTGATTCCTCCCATTCATTGCCTGTTTGGGCAGCTAGGCAAAAGAAAGCTGAAGACTTAATTAATATTCTTGGGTTTTTCTTGTTTATTTCTGAAGAAGAATTGGCTAAATGTAATCGCTTTACAATTTAGTGTGTTAATTCTTGGAAATTAACAGTTGAAAAACTTACAGCTTCCCCCAGCTTTCTCTAAGGTAGGTTTGCACTTGCACTGGTAACTCAGCTTTCTTCCTGAACTTATTTTCCTGAAGCCTCATTAGTGGGTCATCAATACCTTATGATAATTGGAGACAAATATGCAGCCTTTCTAGTACTGCTGAATCTTCGTTGTCCCATTTCAACATTTTAGGTCATCTTGTTGGAAGAGACGAACAGATGAAAGTGACAAAACCCCAGACCTACTATAGTGAAGTTACAGGGCTAAATGAGTGACTTGATGGGTGACATCAGCATTTCACTCCATTGTGCTAACAGATGCTGGTTCAAAAAGTCCTGCATCAGCCATTTAGTCACTGGATATTTCTGGACCACAGTAGTTTTTTAAGTCATAGGTAAGTCAAGGAAAATGATCAGTCTGAAACTGAAATATACAAAATAATACATATTCTTCCCTCTGTTTTTCTCTCCAAAGTAATAAGACCATTACACAAATGGTTTGTGTAATGGTGGGTTTTAAGTTCATTGACTCAATTAGTTTAGCAGCTAGACAATAGCAAGGGGACACAGTATAGATAAAAAGTTCAGATAAAATTCCTATTTGATAAATGTTGTCATATATTTCTTCTTCTCAGCATTTTTTCTTCATTATACATTTTGGTAGAAATTTTCCATGACACTTTCATTTATAAACAATTGTTTATATTGACAAATGATGTAAAAGAAATACTTGAAAAAATGCTATATAGTTTTATTTTAACATTTAAAATTGACTTTTTAATTACTCTGCACTGTTTACATGAGTACAGGCATTCAAAATACATGAGAACTTTAAAGATGCATTTAGAAATCAAATGCAATATATTTATAATGTATTTATTCTAAAATATATTGATTTATTTATTCTAAAAGCTAATATACAATTAAGCTGTTTCCAAAATCTTCAGTATACATAGCCATGCATTTGTATGGTACAATCTTTTTCTTTATTGTTCTTTTTAAATCAAAGCAGGCATTGGGAAAAATGAAAGTAGGGAATGATCATTATTCAAACACACATGATCCATTTTTCATTTAAATCTGAGTCTATCCTCAATATAAACATTCTGAACTATTATGGAATAGAGACTACTCAACAAGGAATCAGATTGATTTTGAAAAGCAGGAAATTTTAAGATAATGAACTTTGTCCCAGATGGTGTTTTTTATTTAAGTCTTTCAAAAGTGTTTGAAAGCTCTTCTAAGTGCAGGAAGGTGGCTTCCTAATTCTTAGTGCATCTTATTGATGCTGATACTGGAATTTGGTGGTCTTTATCAATACCTGTTCTCTTTTATACCTAGTTGAGAAGACTTAGTTGGTGATTTCTGAGGCAGAAGTGGATTGCTGCTGTGGTGTATCCTTTGAGGTTTTGTGTGGCTGTTTCGTTCATACCTATGTACAGTCTTAAGCAAAGATGTTGTAAGGTCTTAAGTTAAAGATTACTATCCCAGTTAAGTATGGTAGGCGTAGAATAAAAAAACTATAAACCTGCTTAAAAACTATGTTTACATTATATATATAAGGATCAAGAATTTCTAAAATTAATATCATTAGGCAAAAAGAGATGTATTAATGTTGCTTTACATTTATTTTCTTGTATCATAAATATCAAGGGAAAATTTTAAAAGGATTACAGTTAATAATAAGTTACTAAATCTTTTATTAATATACATGGTCTTTATAGGTATACTTAAAAAAGGTATATTTATATATACATACACACACAATATATATAAATTATATAATGGTAAGTTACTTTATAATAACTTAAACTATTTGAATATATTATAAGTGTGTAAGCCAGAAGTTTGATAATGTTTTGAGAAGATATTTCCTTATCAGCTGAGGTTGAAATGAAGTGCAAACACCCTGAAATAAACTTAAACAGCCAGTAAATGAAGATTACAAATAAGTACTGACTATTAATTATAAGAGAAAATTTAAAACTAGAGAGTTTAACAATTCATTATTATGTCTTAATTTTTATGGATAGTTCATTCTTATTATGAAAAGTATGAAAACCATAATAATAAACCATAATAATTTTGATCATATTGTGCTTTGAAAATATCTAAGTAACCTAGTTCTCTTAAGATTTCCTTAAACGTACCTTCTATAAATAAGGAGGAAAATGACAAAGACATTCAAAAATATTTACTTACTTACCACAAGAACTGAAGAGATGACATACAATATTGAAGAGTGACATACCACTAAACTTTACAAAAAATTTTTTCCATTC
The DNA here is from genome assembly GCA_013400735.1 of Pomatostomus ruficeps. Taxonomy (NCBI): domain Eukaryota; kingdom Metazoa; phylum Chordata; class Aves; order Passeriformes; family Timaliidae; genus Pomatostomus; species Pomatostomus ruficeps. The sequence goes on from VYZT01021177.1 coordinate 21,501, forward strand.
CAAAGAAGTTACTCTACAGTTGCTTCTACAGATCACTGCACAGACTACAGACATAACAATTTTTATTTTAAAATAATACTCAACATTAACTATTATACTGAAAGAGGTGTAAAAGCTCTTTTTTCAGGAAATAAGTTAACATTTAGGTACAGGCTTGAGGGCAAAACCATCATGTGAGGAAAGAATTGTCCCATATGTGCCTATCACTTGATAATCTCTTTACATCTTCATTGGAATCATTTGGCACAAGACCAGCATGGTCTGCTGAGGACCATTTCAGACTCCAGAGCAAAGAATGTCTTTAAGCTTTTATAGTCCTTTTATGATATCATTTGCACTCTTCTATCCTCAAATAAAATCTTTGTGTAATAGGACATATCAAAATAACTCCTGTCTTCTACCCTGTTCTACCCCTATCTTCTGCCTTTTAAAGCCAAAAGGATGTTGTTGCCATCATGAGTTAGATGCAGGCAGATCCTGTATACTGTAGTGGTTTCTAGTGTATGGGCATGCAACCCCCTGTACATTAGAAAGATTGTCAAGGTTGTTGAACAATATCAGACTTGTGGAGATTATTAGCTTTGATATACTTCTGCAAAAAATAATGAAGCTGAGAAGTTCAGTTTAAGGAAAAATAGCTCTCTATTTGTCTGAATTTGTTTCTATCATGGTATTGTATTGAGATTTAGCGCCTCAAATGATTAATTTCTTTCTGATAAATTTCCTTTTTATAGGAGGCTACAGATGAAGAATGTTTACATAGATTCGAAAAATTATTTAAGAAATCATGGTGAAAAATTCCACTGACATTAAATACAAGGGTGGCACTTCTGATTGTGATGCCTGGCTATCAGTTTGCCATGGCTTGGGAAAGAAGACTACATCCCTTTTTCTCTCCCTTTTCATTTCCTACAAAGCAACTTGTTCTTTTTTGATATTGCTTTGATATAAACTTGTCAGTTCTTCTGGCACAGTATTTTTGTTTTCTGCATAAAAAATATAAGGAAAGCTACATTTGCTTCATTATGGAAAGCTGACCTGCAAAGCTTTTAAGTTGAATAAATGAAATCAAATTAACTGGAAATTTGCTGATTTTAACAAACATGTCATGAAAAGTGCCTGTTATCAAAAAGATTAAAGAAGATAAAGCACAGGAAAGATAAATCATGTAGTAAAGTTAGGAAAGGAAAATGGAAGCTAATGAAATTTTGAAATTACAAACTGAGGTTGACTTTTGATGTATGTTCAGTTTTTTCTCTCAATGCAATTTTTAATTCAGTTCAAGAGGAATAAGACTTAGAACTATTCGATTTCTAACTTTCAAGCTGAGCTTGATCACATTCAGCTGCCTTTTAAAAATCCATTATTTTTAATTGGCACATAAAGAATGACATTTAGCCAAAATATTCCTTTCTGTGAATGTTTGGAATACTCTTCCTCCTGTCTTTGAAATCCTGTAGAATGAGATTAGTATGATAACAAGCCATCCATACAGTGATTCAGCAGTTCAAGGATTGTTTCTTCCTCTGTCAGAGTCGGTATATCAAAGATCATGAGATAATTGCATGTACCAGCAGCATGGAGCATTCAGCCTCACTGGTCACAAAATTCTTCCTTGCTTGTCACTGATATTAGCAAGCAGACATGGTATTCACCACTTCTGCAGAGAAGAAACTGTAGTGAAGTGTGGACATCCACAGAAAATTAATTTAAAAATAAACCTGCTTCCAAAAAGAAGAAAGGAAAGTGTGATCGTCTGTTGAAAAACTTAAAAAAGTTAACTATGTATTCTTAGCTGGACAGCTACAAATTGTTCACAACAGTTCAAAGCCTTGCTTTCTTTGTGTCCTGGTTAAAGGAGAAAAGGGTCTCAGTTAGGTGATGAAAAGGTATAGAAACGGATCATTGGGGTCCAGAATAGGGATTTTTTTTCTGTATTGGCTCTAAAATTATCATCAGAAAGTGTAGACAGTAATCTAAAATATTCTGTCTCTTCTCTTTGTTAAGGTATTAGTATTCATTCCAAAAAATCTTTCTTTCATTTTTTGCAAGCTGGTATGTTTCTCATTGAATTTATGCATTGGGTCAAATTGTGGAAAGCTCATAACACTGTAGTGAGACTTCCATTAAGAGAGATACTAAAAGACACAAATAACTGCTTTTTAAAATATTGTTAAAATTAGTATATGTAGAAGCATGCTCTTTCAACTGACATTATTAACTAAATGAAAATTTTCCACATGAGGAACTTTCCGTAAGAAAAACAGGTTTTATGGAAGGCTTGCTAAAACTAACAGCTTTCTTCTGGTGACTTTTTAATAGTCAATGGATGCTTAAAATGAATAAAAGAAACATGTGACAGGAAATGAAAACTGTAAAAGGATATGTGAATTTATTTTAAACTCTTACTTAAATATTAGTTTCCTGGCTTTTTTCATAGTGAGAACTATTGCCCCCTTCTGATGTGAGTTAGAAATAGCCCTCATTTTCTCAGCATGTGGTAGCTCTCAAACCTTGCATAAGAAAATGTGTTCTGGCTTCTGCCTTTCTATTCTGCACATGTAAAGATGAAATAGCTGTCATCAAAAGTTAGGCCATTGTACATTCAGAAATGTTCCACTGGAAGTGTGGGCTTTCACTGCGGCAGATATCTTTATTCCCTTAATAACATCTTAGAAAAAATGCACTGTGCTTTTGTAGGGTGCCCAGACATCTTATTTTCTATCTAGCAAGAAAATGTGATCTTCTCATTAGGTTGTAATTAGCAAAGGAACATGTGCAAGAATAAACATCTATGAGATTAATATTAACCAAGTATCACCTTAAATATTTGATTTTAAGGAAAGCATAAAGAAAGTCCCACCTTATATTACAAAAGAACAGATATTTCCCTATATCTGATGTAGTGTTCTTTAGTCTGGTTGTTGATGTTAACCTGGAGGCCCAACAAATCAGTGCTCAAAGCTGTGAAAATATCTGCAGAAACTGGTACCATCCTTCCAGGCAGCAAGGTGCAGTTACAACTCATTGCATTCCAACTCCAATATGTTTTGAGGCACTTGCAAAGGCATGCAAAGGACAAGGTGAGAGGCTGCTTGTGCAAATCTGGTTCATGTTCTCTGGAACCAGAAATATGAGTATAGCTGCAGTTTGAGTAAGGCCGTAGTCAAAGAGAGTGAGTGCAGATTTAATTCAACAGAGGCTTAAGTTAATATCAAAGATATAATAGTATTAGGAGCATTTATCAAAGATGGCAGGCTGTGAGAGGTGCATTTAATATCATCTTAAAATTAGAACTTGATTTATTGATTCAGTGTATGTAGAAGAAATCAGGAATTTCCCCACTCCAGAATTGAAAAACTCTGGTTTTGCCATTTTCTTACCATGTGTAACTTATTCAAGCAACAGAAGGAATGATTTGTGTCACCGCCTGGTCCTATTTCCACTCTGCAAGAATCATAAAGCAAGTAGGGAGGTCTGGTCATTTACTGCCTCAGTACAGAGCAGCATGTTCAACTCCCGTGTCTACTGTTCAGTTGTCAGTTCCCGCAGCTTTTGATCATCCCCTGTGTGAAGGCCCAGAACATCTGTTATAATTTGAACAAATAATGAAATTAAAAATGGAATAGCAGGTTGCTCGTTTCAGTTCCTCAGGCTTTCTTAGATGTGTCTTTGTTTCTGTCACTCCATCGCTTTCAGTTTTCTTGGCATCATGGCAAGATGACAGCTCTCTGTGATGGCACTGGCATGTTCGTACTCTTTATGACAGTTGTTAACAAAATACAGCCTATTAGAAAAAGATAGTTTAATTTTGCAGACTTTTGGCTTTTTACCCTGCTTTCCATTCCGCTTCCCTAATCTCACACAGAATTTCCTCTGAAGTTTTGAGCAACGTTAAGGTCACCAGAATGGTCATTAGCCCATCACAGCTGCCAATATTAGATATTGGCTATGTTAATTACATTTCAGGCATGCGGACCCATCCCAGCTCAATCAATTTATTAAGATATCATAGCACAGTGTGTTCAGCTGCCATGCAGTGCTGTAAGAGACTGGAGGTGAGTCTGCGAGCAAGATGAGAGTGAGGGTCTCAGCGGCTTTGTTCAAGCAACGTCCCTTCAGTCAGTGTCACGGGGAGCAGCAGCAGGTGAGTCAATATGCCAGGAGGCTGCCTGGAGAACCCTGTGACACCATGGCCCCGTCTCCGCCTGGAAGCCTTTCCAACTGCTTTACACAGCTTCCTGTATCTGTGCATGATGAGAATTTGCAGGCTTCTGCAGAAAATTTAACAGAATTACTTTCCTGAGTGGAACAGATTCTCACTAGGTATCAAATCCCATTACATTAAATTACTCCCAGTGTAAAACGCTTTTCCTCCTCAGTTGGCCATCCTAAATTTTTAATTTCACCTACATTTATCTTTTTTTTCTCCGCACTGAAGACCTTTGGTAAAAACCTGGCTTATTAGGATTGCCAATGACATTAGAGTATGGTTTTGTTTATCCCATTAATTACTCTTAGTTTGGTCTGTTCAGGGAGGGGATTTAGAGCCATTGCAGCAGGATGAAAATTAATTATTTTAATTATTTATTCTTATTCAAATTATAACATTATTATTAAATGTTAGAACACTATTATATATAGAGCCAATGTGAAAAATACCATTGAATTTGAAGTTTTTCTTATCCTGTTGTCTTTGAGCCAGGAGAATGCAGATAAAATTTCTATAGTTATTATGTGGCTGTTGGTTTTATTTTGGTTTGGGGGGTTTTTTGAGGGAGGTGGTGTTTTTTTGTTTGGTTGGGTTGAGTATTTTTATTCCTGTTTGTTTCCTCTAAATGAATGACATAAAATATGATTATACCTGCAAATGGCTTCAGGAAGATTTGCTAAGCTATAGCCTGTTATTTCAGAGCTCCCATCACTCTGCTGTTAGGGGTTTTTTTCTTTTTTTTTTTTTTTTTTCCAATGAATTTAATAACCATGAAGAAAAGCAAACTAATTGAAATTATTTCCCACAACATTACCTAAATTTAGAGAATGCAATTAACTACAGCATACACATCAACACAGTTAAATCTGTAAAACACTTATCTCAGGTAGAAATATTGCCATTACTAATTATAAAAACATAATCTGTTAGAAATAACTAATAAAAATAAAATGAACAGGCAAATTGTATTAAAAAATCAAAGGAATATTGCAGAACAGAATTAGAGGTAGAAAAAAGAGGATTCTAATCTTCAGAAAAATTTTCAGTGTTACTTTTGTTTTCTATGGCATGAATTGGTCTGCAGTTATTTTAATGCAATCTGCTTGTCTGAAAATGTTAGAACTTTACAATTCTGCCTCCTCTGTTGGAAAGAAATGATTTTTTTGAATTTCATATCATGCAATATATTCATCTAATGTTCAAGAAAAACTTTAGATCTCTGCTACCGTATGTGAAATGTGCTGCTGTTCAGATCTGGGATCTCAGCTTCTTTTCACACATTTGGTTTTTTGTTCATATAGACTACAGCATTCAGCTGCAGTGCAATTCTAAGCCTATCTTTGCCATTTGTCTGCTGCGTGAGACAGAGATGGCCACCTCTCCTCTCTCTACTGCTGCTTTCATTGAAAAGCTCCAGAAAATCTCCAGACTTTTTCAATGAAGGTACAGAGAACTATTTGTGCAGAGTACATCACTCCTACCATACATAACATGGAGTTGCAGTGTCCATGCCTCCAGAGCTGATTGTCTTCTCCATATAAGGTTTTTTCTGCTTCCTCCCTCTACACAAACTTCATCTTGCCTCTTTAACTTATGATCTCTTTGGAACAAATGGGCATATAATTTTACAAAGCCTGATAGAATGGACAATCATCAGGGTCTAAGAGAAACTCGTTTGCTCCCTTTCACCTACATTTCATACCAAATTGCTGATGCATAGTTTTTGCTGAATTCCTTCCATTCTTAGTGACTTATAAATTTGTTGCACTTTACATGGTACTATCTTCAGAAAATTTCAGAGGAAAAACAAGTTAATTCATGTCAAAAACACTGACACTCAGTTGTGTTGCCAGTATAAAAATCTTTTACTGNNNNCCAATATAAAAATTTTTTTCTCCCTTTTTTTTTTTTTTTAATCTTACACCCAAATAAGTATTCTCAAGCTTTTTGTACAGCCCTGGGTTCTCCACCTCCAAAAATACATTGTATCTTGTTGAGCTCCATCTACTGCCTTGATTTTTGTTTTTTTAATCAAAGTACAATAATCTTGCAACAATTTCACTTACAAATGAATTTTAGAATTCTGGTTGAAAATCTACATAATTCCTTTAATAGTTTAAATATTTTTTGGGTTTTAATTT
>VYZT01021180.1:0-13990 GCA_013400735.1 Pomatostomus ruficeps
AAGCACAGCCTTGTGCTAAACTGCAAGTGCACGAAACCCTTTGGTTTATTGCAGACCCTCACAGGCACGGCATCAGTACTGGCACAATTTTGGATACACCATCTGGAAGTGCTGCCTCTGACGTCAAGAGGCATCATAGAGAAATCACGGTGATATCAAAGTTCATTATTGCTAAGTTTTTATTATATATTTTTAAAAGAATAATTAAATAGATTTCCCAAGACAATCTTATATATATCAACTCAAATGCATGGTTTAAGTAGTATCAGAAGAACACATCAGAGAAGAAGTAAAGAAAAATTCAGTAGAGAATGGGAAAAGAAGATATAGTGTGTGATTTGTTTATCAACAAATAAATGTTGATTTGTTTGAGATTTCTTTTTCTTTTTACTTTTTACTAGAATTCTTGCTATATGTTTTTTTCATGCTCACACATAGAACGTGCAAGTGGCCAAATCTTGGAGAGCCAAGTTTCAACAGCTGTGGAAAATTTTACTTCAGCAAGGCATTAAATGCTGAGCATGCTGAAATTCAGATATTCATTGTCCCATGTATCTTATGAGTAGCCAAGACCCTTTCTGGGACAAATACATTGATTTCAAATAAATTATTCAACACTTTAAATTGTTTCAGTTGATTAATTATTGTCACAGCCATAAGTGTTTACTTCAACTACATTTGAATCTATCCAGTTCAGAGTCCAGCTATTGCATTTTCTTGTGTCTTTGCACAGTAAAGGGCACAGACAACTGGGACTACTCAGGATGGAAAAGTAAAGACTTATAAGGACCTTATTGATGTCTATAAATCATGATGGGAAGGGATAAGGACAAGAAAGATGGACTCTTTTCAGTGTACCCAGTGACAGGAGCATGGATACAAGGAGCATGAACTGAAAACATGAAATTCATCTGAACAGGAAATTCTGCTTCATTACTGTGAGGGTGGCCAAACACTGAGAGAGGTTATGGAGTCTCCATTCTTAGAGACACCCAAAATCCAACTAAACACTGTCTATGACAGTCTCTGTAGCTGACTCTGCTCAGGTAGGAAAATGTTGGACTAGATGGTCTCCAGATGTGTTTTTCAACCTAAATAATTCTGTGATTTTATGTAATAGTTTATGGGAAGTATTATGAAAATAATCATGACTACATGGTTTATATGCCCCATAGCAGGAACTTCCTAGTATTTGATTGTCTGATAAGATAGTAGAAGAAGAGGAAAAGGAGGAAACAGAGAGACAAAATATTAAAAAATGAAGAAAAGTATAAGTTAGGAGGGAACTAGGAAAAATATAAGAGAGAAAAAAAGACAAGAAGAAATCACATAGAAACTCCTAGCAAAGACCTATTAAATTGAACTGTGTGATCCTTAAACAAGAGAAACAAGTGTAATAAGGAAAAACAGGTTGGAAAATGAGTATTTTGGAAAAGAGAACAGATACTTTTCAACACATTATCAAGTCCCAGAATAGACTGTTATAGACCCTTACACTTCTAGCTCCTGCAGAGAGATGAACCTCATTCTTCTTACTAACAGTGATTTGGTCTCTACATGAAGAGACACAGATGGCACCACCTCCTGTCTTTAAAATTAAAGGCAGAATGTAAATTTGACAGCCATCCTCAGAGAAGAAAAGACCACCTTCCCTCTCTGCACAGATTCGTAGACAAAACAAATAAATAGGGAGGGAGAATAAGAGGGATAGTGGAAATAGATATCACTGACATTATAAACATCCTTCTCCAGTACATTTTCATTTGCCAGCACCTTTAATTCATAAAGTTTAAGGGTCAAAATTTTAAAATAATATAAAGAATAGTAATTTCTGTGGTGTATCACTGACTATATTCAGATTAAATCTGAGTAAAGATATATAACTACCAACACAAGGTAAAGGAGATCAGAAGCTATGGGTCCTCATTAAAAGTGAGAGCCTGTCTGGTTTCTTCCTGATATGTTGTGGAAGGAATTGTGCATTTTTACCTGCACATTTCTAAAGTCTGATTAGGTGGTAGAAAATACCTTTCATAGATTTTAAAATTCATTTGTTTGGTTAATGAGGCATGAAGATAATTATTCATCCCTTATTTCCCTTTCCCCTCCTTATTTTATCAGTGGATTTATCACTGAATTTAAAGCGAAAAAGATTTATTATGTATGTTATATTATGTTAAGTTCTTATTAAAACCTTACTGCTGTTTTCATGCAGATAAATAGCTATACTGTTGTTAATAGATATATTAATCTAACCATGAGTTTCAAGGAGCCACAGTTCGAGTCTCTTGCTGCCAAAGGTCTACCTTACACAATGGCAAGGAAGCTAATATGAATGCCTGAGTCAGTAAATAACTCGCATCTTCTTATTTTTGAGTCAAATGTATTTTCCAAGGACAGTTTATTTATGCATAAACTAAATTTTTAATGGAAGAATATATCCAAGGTTAGGTACAGATACCTGAATGTCATGACCAAAGAAGCCACGAGACATACCTTGAGTATAAATCTGCTGAATACTTTTTTTGTAGTATCCTGGTAAGTACAAGTTAAATGAAAATGCAAGAAGTTACATAATGATCAATTCACATTCATATATTCCCAGTAGCATTCTTTCCTTTGTTTTTGTCTGGTTGGACTATATCATTAAACAGAGAAACACAAGATATCAGGTTGAAGGCTGAGGTACATTCCACAAAGGACAAAGCTCCAGTGTATTGTAAACATCTCAGTAAACAAAACTCTTGATGAAAAATTCTGGAAATCACGGGCTGCAATGTGAAAAAAAACGGATCCACAGTAGAGTGGGTATTTCAACATAACTTGAATATGTTCTGAATATATTCTTTAAATTATGCATGTTGTACTGTTTATGAAAATGTACTTAAACAAAAAACAATGCAAGGAGAACAAATAAACAAAAAACCCAAACTCCTTTCAAGTTAATTTTTAGGAAATATTTTAAAATTTGGCTGTTCTGAAATGGCTTTGCTGACATTTCTTTAATATTTTTCTGATTTCTTAATGGCAAAATAAAGCTGTATAATGTATTAATTAGAAAAAACCCCAAACCACATTTTGTTGTTCATCAAACAACTCAACTCTGATATATTCACATATGTCGTAGTTGAATGTCAGAAGATGGCTTTATAGACATATTAATTAGAGGAAATAATTTCAATAATCCAACAGATATAACACTGAAAGTTATTACCTAGTGAGAACACAAGTAGAAATTTCATAAATCATGCCATATTCTATGTTCCATTAGAGTCTTACTTTAAAGGTTACTTCCTAGCTAAAAAATATATAATTGCTCCATCTGCCAACCCTACAGCATTGCAGTACTGTCAAAAGTGCCATATGTGGAAAAGTCAGACTGTTGGTCTGTTTATCTAATACATATATCCTGTAGAACCTGTGAAATCAAATGGTAACATCTCTCAACAGATCTCAAAATACATTGTGAATGTTTGTTTTTCTTTTTCCCTTTTAAATAAGTGTAGGTGATATGTAATTACTAGAATGAGCTAATCAACTTTATTATTGTATCCAGGAAGACAAGTTGATTCTGCTCACCATTGTAGATCTGAGCTTTCTGAAGAGATACACACACTGAAGAAACATAATTGCAAATTTATATTTTTAAAGTACCATGAGTTTTGGACAAAATAATTTATGCAAATACCATACATTTATTTCTATCTTGTAAGCATCTGAATGCAAAGTTTTAAATTTATGAAGTTAATATTGAAACCTGGTAATGAAGACTGTTTGTATGAGAAGCCTGGACTGAAAGGAAATGATAATTTTACTTGTTCTTTGGTCACAAATAATGGATAGAGAGCCTTTGTGTTCATCTTTTTATTGTCCTGAACATGTGCTCATTACCAAGTGTGCAACACCAATTCACACACTGAGGGGAGGTATTTCAATTTTTGATTCCAGTTTTCTCAAATTAGGGAGCTGGATGGTACCCCACAAAAGGCTGGTTCCCCTATCATCAAAATTTTACACTATTTACACATTTTAACAAACTAAGGCATCAGCATTCTCTGCTCACAGATTAATAACTACTCAATTAATTAGTACTCAAATCCATATTTGCTTGTTATATCTCTCTTACTTCTTAATTAGTGCACATGCGTGGGTCCCTTCATTTGAGCCTGGACTCCTTTTCGGGGAGGTGGCCTGTGAGTCAGTACTTGTGAACTCCCACCACCAGAATTACTTTTCCCCCAGTTACTGCTCAGTTCTGCTGCCTTCACTCTTGGTGGCTGTCATCCAGACTGCCCATTAATCCTAGGATTGTCTTCCCTTTTCCATAAAACAAAAGGTTAGCCAAATATCCAGTGGTCACGGTGCAATTGCTTAATCATAATTGTCCAGCTAAATCTACTGAATAACAACTAAAAAAAGAAGTGTGCAAACTTTGATTCAAATCTTGAGGAATTCAACATCATTTTTAGTGTAAAAAAGAATAGCAAGTGATAAGTGACTACTATCTCAAAGCATATTATGTTGCTTAGATTTTGCGTCCAGCTTTACTGTGAGTCAAGTTATTAGAACAAAGTGGTATTTGCAAAAAGGAGTTCTGTTTCCAGTCTTTACTCATGGGGTGGAAGGGAAAAGAAAAAAGATTTGATAAAGTTTCCAGAACTTGTACTCTAAGTAGCTACTTTTCTGTGATTACTGTGTCTTTCCTCAAACACAATCATTACAGAAACATGATGTCAGTTATTGACAGCATGTAATGCTGCATTATAAGTCATAATTCAATAAAGCTATTCACTCTACACAAAGATTACCTTCCTTTAAAAGAAGGCTTATAACCTAAGGCAGCAAGTTAATACATATTTGCCCTGCTAATATATTTACAAGCCATTTCAACTACTTTGTTCATGCATGAGAGAGTCATCTGAATAATAACTTTGTTTAGAATGACATTATGAAAAATGCTCAGTTAGAATCAAAGCACTTTTAGAAGACATTGAAAATAGAATCAACTCTAAAATTTCAAAGACTGTCTCCAAAGCAGGGGAAAAAAACAGCAGGTGAAAGTTTAAAGCTTCCTTTCTGTCTTCTGTTAATTCATTCCTTTCAGTCTTCTTTCCATCTTTCTGAGCTGTGTGTGGGTGGTGTGGGTAGCTACGAATCAAAAGTTTTTATATCAGTATGAATAAAGGCCCACCACTGCCCTGTAGTTCCTAGGCTCCATCATCAAATGGCCACCTGCAGTCCATGCTGGTGCATAATCCCCTGGGTCCTCTGAGAAATCAGAGTAAGGACAGGCAAATTTGTGCTTGGTGTTCATTCAAGTGTGTAATTTTTCTGGTGAGCACCTATTGCCTTGGTGTTGCACTTGCTAAAGGACTTCAACTAGGTATGCACATATGACTATTACGTGGCGCTAAATCAAAAGATGCATGAAACAAAGGAGCAATACTTCCTTGATTTGTTTATCATTCTTTTATATCTATCCTAGTAACACTGTTGTGTACCAAGAGAAGAAATTCTACATTACAAACTGACTGAGAAAGTATTTGTGAGAAAATTTCATAGATTTATTTTTCATAATTTTACATGAAAGGTCTCTATGCAAATGCATACATGCCTACAGATAAAGAGCGGAACAGTCTTAATTCTTCGCCAGCATAGGGAAAATTTTTCCACTCTCCAGTAATCAGACAGTATCCTCCTACTTCTTTTTAATGCATCCGTCCATTTTCTCTGTAGCGCAGATCAACTTTTTCATAGGTTTTACAGATGATGGTGATTTGTTCTGTTCGCTTATGAAAAATAAGCAAGCATTTTCAGAACATTCACAGTGTTAATTGTGTATCATGGTTTATTTTCTATTCCAGGCAATATTTACCAAAGAGTGTAAAGACTGATTTTCTTGTTTTTCCTTCCCTCAGGCCTATTTCTTTTCTTCCCTGAAAAGAATCATGATTTGTTGTCAGTCTTGGTCTAGAAACATTAAAGCTCAAATGCATGAAGGGAATCTGCTCCATCCTGTCACCTGTTTTGTGATCAACTCCATAATTCCTTACTAGAATAACAAACAGTGATGTATTTTTCAATGTGCAGCTAATACCTCCCATAGAAAATGTGTTGTTTAGAGCAAAGAGTTTATTCTGAAGTCAGAAAAGACAAACAGGAACCTCTAAGTAATACTTTGGAAGTAACACAATGTGACTGTAGAAATAGAAAAGAAATCATCAGAAATTCAGACATTTTGCTTTGTGCAATTCGCATGCAAATATGCAGTGAGGTAAACAGAGTTATATTGCTATGAAGACCATGATTTCCCTCAAATAATAAAGAGATCTGTCAGCTTAATAAAACAAAAAAATAAAAGAAAGTTTGGATGACACCAAAACAGTCTTTTTTATCACCTTCTCTTCATACATACTGGGTCTTCGATACTTTTATTCCTCTAAAATTAAAACATCTAGTGCCTTTCCCTCTCTGGACAGCATTTCATTTCCTTTGGGATATGACTTTTTCTGTTCTCATCCCTCCTGACACCTCTTCCTTCCAATCTAAATTTTGATAAATTATCAAAAAGAGAAATAAAAAAACAATTACATGGAGAAAAACTTGGGGAATACAATGAAGACACAGCTACTGCTGCTGACTCCAACCAGATGAACATAAGTAGAACATTAAATACTCATAAAATACAGCAAAAATTAAACATTTCTTCCTTATGCTAAGAGAAGGCTTACCAAATCAAGATCTGAAACATCACAGTGGCGGGAACTGATACAAACTTGTTCCTCAGCTTGCACAACTGGGATGATCCAGACTGCTAGCCAGAATTTACACATGGTTCATCCGCCTGGCTAAGCTCATATCCTTCCTGACTGGTTCTGTTTTGTTTCTCCAGAACAAAGCTTTTTTACTGTCAGACTCCATAAGTGTCTCAGCAGCTAAATTTTCTGTGAGTATCAATTCCTTTCTCCTTCTGTTGTGTGGACTTTCAGGCAAATTCTTCTAGGGAAGAGAGAAGGAATTAGAGAACTTTACCAGTTTTGTCCCTGCTACCCTTTTCTGTTAAATGAGTCCTAGAGGACAGAGCAGGGAGAATTTTATTTGATTCCTTGGTTTACAAGGACAATGTGCAAGTAGGAACAGGCAGAACATATTTCTGTTTTCCCAATCTTCTCACTATTTCCAAGCGGAAAGAAGAAACAAGACAATCAGGCCCACAGACACTAGGCTGTTTCCAAACTATGAGAGAAGAATAACCAGCCCTCAGCAGTAGAGCAGAGATCAGCTTTAGATTTCTGTCAAAAGTTTAGTGATCAAAATAGATGCCTACCACGGAACTCCGTGTTTAAGTATGTCATACACGTGGTCCTGCACCAGACACCAGGACCTGTCCCCTCCTGGAACCAAAGCTCAGATAAAAACCCTTCCTCCTCAGACAGTCCAGAAGAAGTCATGGCAGAGTTAGAAGCCATTTATTCTTTGGAATAGCCTGAGGAAGCATAATTCTCATACTTCCCCTGCCAGCCACATTTATTTTATTACCGTAATGGCAGGACCATTCAAATGCATTTTAACCCATTAAGATGAGACATCAGCATCCAGACGAACAAAAGTATTGCCCTTATTGTCTAGTGACTGCAGACTGCATCACAAACTTGCAGGGACAACTTGCCATCCCAAATGGGACTTTTCAGGTTTTGACTTACACTTTCCCCTTATTCTCCTACTAAATACAGGGCAATATTTCTTTCATAAATAAAATAAACCTAAGTAATTGAAAGAAGACCTGCTTTTTCAGAACAAGGCTTCCTCAAGGCTATCTTCTATATTTTGTGTGGCATGAAGAACATTTCTCCTGTATTTTCAAGTCAGAGTATTTTCCCTAAAAAAATCTTCCAGTAAAACTTTACTTTTTCAAAAACAATATTAGCTAAAGACTAATGTAAGCCTAAAAGACCCTATTGCTAACCAAGAAAAATGGAGAAGAATGAGAAGAACAGCAGGTACGTGTAAAATGGGTATTTCAACCTCGTACTTGTATCCCCAACTTCAACTTTAATTACTTCCTTTTCTCTGAAAAAACAATTGTGGTATTTCGGAACTTCTAATGAAGTCTTAATAATGGAAACATTTGCTAATCTTTCTTCAGTAGAAGTAAATACATAAAGGAATTAACTTAATATATGTGGTTTACCATATCACATAGTATTACCTTCCACCAAGATTTTATTACACAATGTCAAGTCATCATGAAGTCAAAAACATTCACAAGTAAGGGAATGCTAGAATATGGGTTGTCTGCAAAGCAATAATTTAATTCCCTGTGTGTGTTATTGTGATAATTCTTCAGGTATATAATTACACCGTACTTTATTCCATATTATTTTATGTCATTCTTGCAGAGGAAGGACTGTGGTTAAAGAGCAGATAGTCCCATTCAGCTCCATTCTTGTGTGAAGGATCAGCTACTGCACAGTAATCAGCCCCTGTTCTGAACACAGAATTGCTATTTTCATTAATTTTTCTACAGGGATCCTCCGTATAATGGAAGTACATTTAATAAATTGAAATTTTTAACATTGTCTTTTGTGAGTGGTATATTAGGAAGGTTATATAGACAAGGGACAGAGACTATTAAATTAAATAATTTACTATGTTCACATAGAAAATATAAGAGATACAAAACCTAAATTTTCAGATTGATTTGCGTTTTCTAGTTTCATGTATTTAAAATGCATTGATTTCTGGTTTCTTTTTCAGTTCCTCCAAACTGAGCAGTCAGCAGGTGAGTAATACACAGCTAAAAATTGCCTTCGTGTTACTGAATGCCACAGACCCTTTGACAGTGGTGCAGACAAACATGAAGATCTTTGGATCAGTAATGAACTATTTAACTGGGCAGTCTTCATTTTCTACACTTGCCACTGTAAGAGGCTAAGTTATGCACCTGAGCTCCTTCTGAGCTCTGAAATAAGCTGGAGCTGTGAGACTGTGTCACTCAGGATTGCTTTTCTCTCATCTGAGCCCTGGCAAAAACTGCTTTCCTGGTATCACTGGTTGGGAATAGGAACTCGGGCTGACGGGCAGCTAAAGTCTTCTTTACACCGCAGGATACTTGTTGTTAGGGATGGAAAAAATTGTTCCTGAAATGTGAGAGAATCTGAATGTATTTAAAACAAAATTTTCAGCTGTTTTCTCTGTTGTGTATCTACCATGATGCCAATATTGCCTGTGAGTAGTCCATATCCAATAAACTTGTCACAGTGAATTTTCAAGTAAAGGCAATCCCAGAGCAAGCAATGTTAAAGTCCAGATGGTTGACTTTAGGTAAAAGGCCAGTATAAAACCAAGCAAGGATGAAATATTCTCTGGCTTGGAATTGTTCTTTTATCAGTTTTTTAATGCTTCTTTGAAGGTGGAATAAAGACTAAGCTTGGCACCAAATTCATATTAAAGTGATTCACATAGAGAAAATGGAACATCAGACTCTCTGAGTTGCAGTGATTGGATTACAATATAATTTATTTAAAAGGCAAATTAAAATTTCTGAATATTTTCCGGTACATTTCCTTCTAATAGAAAATTTGATTAAATTAAATATATGAAGAATTTTTACTTCTAATCTGAATCAAAATATTTTTTCCTCAATTTGGAACTGAACTGAAAGAATCATTTTAAAGTATATATTGAAACTTAACAACAAGTAAAAGATTAGATTATTTTTCTAATTATTTGCTCATTTAGAATACACATTTAACTAAAATATTATTTTTTCTATTAGGGATTTATTCAACACACGTATCATTTGCAGCTGCTAAGGATGTCAGGACAGGAACATATAGCAGACCGTTCTCAAGTCTGTCTTTACTTTGCAACATGAATCAACACGTGCAGTCCACACATGCTTCAGCATCATGACTCTGTTGTTCACTGCTCTCTTGATTGGAGCATGGACCTCTATAGAAAATTAAATTTTGTATCCATCCGATACCAGCACTTGCTAAATAGTTACACAGCTCAACAGCTCCAGAAAGGAGAGTGTTGTCCGGATCTTTCAGGTTTATATCTTCACAGTAATCTCTCTGTCGCTGTAGTGGTGATCTTCTTCCCATGGGTTTACATCCCTGTGTATATTGATAGGTGCTGATATATCCCTCTCTATGTTATGTGCAGAAGTAGTAGAAGGAGAACAGAAAATATTTCTCATTAGTCCCATAACTTCAGCTGCACCGAGGAAATTCTTATTGCCAGGGAAGCACAGCACTGCAGTCTCTTCCCACCTTCTTATCTGCATATGACAGTGCTAGGGTATTTGGAGAGAAATTGAAATGACATGCTAGAAATGCAAATGATGTGTAAGCTCTTACATAGCCACAAAAATGTGAGATTAAATCCTTTCACCAGCTGCTCCACACTGTCAGATGACCCTCCCATTATCAAATGTGGTCTTTTTTGAAATTTGTTGAAGTGGTGCTGGATGAACCAAGTCATCTTTATCTGTAACAGCTAAAAATATGTTGGTATGGTTCTCTGATTTATACAGACCATTATTCTGATCATTCCTTTTCCTAGAGGAACTCTCAAGGTAAAATTGCAAAAAAATCATCCTGCATTCACAACAAAGTAGGGTTCATTTTCTTCACTGAAAGCTAAAGGAAAGCTGAGAATTAAAAACAAGCAAAAAGCAGTTTATTATTTATTTTGGAATGAATGCTTTAAGTAATTGTATTTCAATGTATTTTAGTAACACATCCAATAATAAGTTTAGGAAAAGAGAAAAAGACTCTTGGACAATTACAGTTTTGCTGTTCCTATGATGTTTCTCTTTTACTGCTTTAGTGAGCACTCACAGTTTACAAATTTTTATTAATATGTTGATATGAGAGGAAAAGGTAGACTATGACAGACAAATGACTTCTTATTACAGGCCAGTCTTAGTTCCTGATGTGGTGACCTGAAATGACCTCCATCTAGTTGCTCCTACTCACCTTTTCTAATATCTCTTTGAAGAACAGTGCAGGCATATGTAATGTTACTCAGACTTTTACCATGCTGGATAGTCTTCTCATCTAGATTGGTTGTTTGTATAGCTTAATGTACTGGAGGGCCTCTGTAGCAATCAGATTTATAAATACACAGGAATCTGAAGAAAATAATTATTCTGAGAGAACTAAGGCAAAAGTGAAAGTCAAGAAAATTATTTCTGTTTTGCACTGTGAAATGAAAAATACTGGTCTTTCAGAATCTTAGTCTGAAAGTAAAAAAAAAATCCAATATCCCATCAGATAAAAATAAAATATATTCAATACAATGCACAAGTGTATAACTTCCGTTAGAAGGAACAGAATATAGAATATCTCTGGATTTGTGCTGAACTATTTAGAAAAAAAATACATGGCACTACATTTCGGAAGAACATTTGTTTTCATATGTAATAAACCGTTGTAGTTTCGAGTTTTTTATTTTTTGCTTCAATGTTTCAGTTTCAGGTTTTTTTTAAATGAATTTACGGGAAATTCTTGCTTAGGTCTTTGACATTAATCTGCATATTTGTAAAAACTATTTCATAGTTCACTTAACAGGAGAAATTTTAAAATCCATTAAAATCCATTAAACAGTACTGAGTGTCAGATGAAGACTTTAAAGTGCTTGAAAAGTCCCTTGATTTAGAGCTGGGACTTTTCAATATTGTAGGTGAATTAGAAGTACAAGCTTTCATGAATGTATTTTTAAAATTTCTGCATAAGTTTCTGCTCCTTATGAAAAATGATATTAAAATTTTCCAAACTTACAGAACTTACAGAACTTACTGGTCTGAAGGGGTTTGCACAAAGTCTGTCACCATCTGATTGTAAAATATCTTACATCTTCTTACAGGTAAAAGAAAAATAAACACATGGGTGAGCCTAAGAATGCATTGTTAATTAAAAAAAAAAAAAAAAAAAGTCTAATAAACCCAAACTACTAATTGCTACAAATAAGCTTTGCTAATACAACCATTAAAAATGGGATGACAAAAAATTCCTCACTGTCCTACAGCTACTCTCTACCCTGGTGTTAGTGCTGACCCCTTGAGCATTCCTCTGCATGTTCAAATAGACAGTTTCACTCTCCCTTGGGAGAAGAGGATTACAGGCTTTCATCTTAGGGCTTAAATAAGAGGACTCTGATGCTCATGGAGGGAGCCCTTTCCTTGTCAGTTTTAGGCCCATTTAAGTTTATTTTTATACCTTTCCTCTGCATGGCCTATGTGTCCGTCAGTATCTCACATCCCTACTGTGCCCTGGGGAGGTAAGAGCCGCTCATTCGCAGGCAGCCAAGTCAGCCAGTGACACCTGGACCTGAACTGGGACGGGAACAGCCCCACAGAGTCCAGACCTGCTCCCCAAAAGCACCCTGGGACTGGAGAGCTTCTGCAAATAGTGTCAAAAATCACATTACTTGGTTACACATCTAGGACAAGAATGAGGGAATGTCAGATTAACTTGGTCAAAGTTTCAAAAAGTGAAGAAAGGTTGTGCTTCAGAGGACACAATTTCTCGGAAACATTGTAGATATGAAAAAATTAATAAGAGTTCTATAATTGTTTAGCTCCATGATTCAAATTCATGAACATGAAAGCAAACTACTTAGCCTAGAAAGAAAAGACACCATTTGGAAATCGGAAATTCAATGAGCTATAAATTAATGGAAGCCAGGACAACGTCTGTATATTTGCACTCTGTGCTGCTGTTCTCTTACTCTTAACGAATCATCTGCTGCAGACAACATCTGTCAAAAACAAGGCTGTTGATTTGGCAAAACATGGATCTGACCCATACCACTCTGTTTAATCTTACAATCGAAAATTTAACATGTTCTGTAATAAAGCTGCTATTATCATAATAAGCCTCATAAAATAATTGGAAATGCATACAAAATATGGTTCTTACAGGCACTCTTCATGGTCTTTGCCATTGCATGCCTGGATTTACAGAATTCTGTAAAAGTAAAATATTTTTTTCCCAATATGTGAGTGTCTGGGATAATACAGAGGTCAGGTAACTAACGAGACAAAACCATTGAAAGTAATAAGATGTTTAAATATGTGGTCTATAATAAGCTTAATAGAATAGAAGAATTCTGAGTAAAATGAATCATTCATCCTACTTACCATTTCTCCATGAAATTTCTATTGACTAATGGAAAAGAACTATCAGGTCCATATACTTTAAATGTTCATGACAAAAACCATAAACTTGTCTCAATTTACACCAGTGGAATCAATAATTTCACCCTGCTGAGAAATCAGCACGAGTAGCACAAGAGTTGAGACAAATATTTTAAAGTTACTCTCAGTCTCCAAAAGGAAATTTGTGTTAGATTAACTCTATTCCCATTACAGAATATGCAGCTTGTGTGCATATTAATTGGTCTATAATATTTCAGATTTATGAAGACTTCCACTTGTCCTAGACTTGAGAGAAAAAGACAATATAAAAGGATTGTGGTTTAATTAGGTTTTAGTGTATTAATTCATCTGAGAGCTGTCTGGCAATAACTCATACGGTGCAGGTCATGGTTCACTTTTGTTTCTATCTGGTCAAGAGGTTCTCATGAATTGCCTTTGTTCACCTGCCCACCATTTAAGTAATCTCTTCATATGAGGGCCTGTAATCACAAAGCACTTCTGGAGAGCTAGTTTTTTACCTAACAGTCCAATAAGTTTTGTTGTTAGCAAGTTCCATAACAATATGGGCAAAAATATATATTCAGTTCCTAATAGGAAAGCATACCCATTAGTCCTGGGAAAATTAAGATAACAGTTGTGCTATTTCAGAACAAAGAGATTTTGTCTTTACCCTGCAATTCATGCACCTTTTGGATTGTTAGTGTCCCCCCGCTCTGCCCCTCTCCATTCCCCCCCCAAATTAATTGCATCCCATCCTAACATCTGCTGCAGCATTTCAGAGCACCTAAATCTGGGAGAATTATTTCTATTGCCCTTAAATCC